>VZSZ01009508.1:0-61804 GCA_013398815.1 Ibidorhyncha struthersii
GGGCGGGGGGGAATGTAGACGGCGTTCAGTAACAAGTGATTTTGGGCAGATGTTTATGTGCAAGACAAGGCATGGTCCTCAGGATAAAGTAGTGCTTTCAGGTGGCTACCACCATGAGGAAAAAGGGCTATTTTCTTCAGCCTAGCTTTTAAGCATACATAACTGCCTTCAAGAAGCAACGCCCATGGGTGCAAAGCTATGCACAGGCAGAGAAAAACTGCTTAAGGGTTTAACTAAAGAGATATCAGGCAGATTCCCACTGAAACAAAAGGCAGGTAGTTCCTGGGTAGTAGGGTTGCATAGAGGTTAGCAACATATGCAGGAATTCTAAGAGACTGTTGTGGGTAGAAGTTCTCCTTAATTTCCACATCTACTCCCTGCATGGGAAGGAGATGCATCAGAAGGCACCACTGAGCCCAGTCTCAACATATTGATAAACCCTGATGCTATTACCAAAAAGGTTCAGTGCAGACACTCTGACAACTCAGCCCCTCAAACATGTCTAGATGAGTGAGCATAATCCACAGCCATGAAGCCAGTTATCTTTATTAGAATATCAGCACCATGCCAAAGAAGAAGTTTCATTGCATTCATATCCCCTGCAAATGTGGCAGCTGTAAGAGCAGTCCTAAAGCATCTAAAAGGTGATATGAAATATATCTGCTTCTGCAAGCGGGGCATTGTCATCATTTTGATTCCTGCTCATGCCCAAAACAATTTTTTGCCCTTTTCCTGCAAGCACAGTGAAAGCAAAGCCAAATACATGGAAGTGTTGGAGAACTCAGATTGGAAGGGACGTCAGGAGGTCTCCAGGTCAACTGCCTCCTCAAAGCAGACTCAGCTATGAGTTCAGACCATGCTGCTCAAGGCTACTTCCCCTCTGCTTTTTAAAGCCTCCACAAATGGAGGCTGCACAAACTCTTGGGGCCAGCTGTTCAACTGCTTGATCGTCCTCACACTGAGTTTTCACCTTACGTACAGTTGGAACCCCGTGTGTTTCACTTTATGCCCCTTTTGCCTCGGACAATATTGCCTCTTGCAATGGTTTAACCCCAGCCAGCAAATAAGCACCATGTAGCCACTTGCTCACTCTGCCCACGTGGGATGGGGGAGAGAAGCAGAAAAGTGAGGAAACTCATGGGTTGAGCTAAAGACACTTTAATAGGTAAAGCAAAAGCCATGCATGCAAACAAAGCAAAACAAGGAATTCATTCACTACTCGCCATGGGCAGGCAGGTGTTCAGCCAACTCCAGGAAAGCAGGGCTCCATCACACATAACGGTTACTTGGGAAGACAAATGTCATAACTCTGAATGTGTCCCCTTCCTTCTTCTTTTCCCAGCTTTATATACTGAGCAAGATGTCATATGGGACGGAATATCCCTTTGGTCAGTTGGGGTCAGCTGTCCCAGCCGTGTCTCCTCCCAGCTTTCTGGGCACTCCCAGCCTACTCATTGGTGGGGCAGTGTAAGGAGCAGAAAAGGCCTTGATTGCTGAGCAACAACCAAAACCACCAGTGCACTATCACACCATTCTCAGCCCAAATCCAAAACATAGCAATATACCAGCTGCTAGTAAGAAAGTTAACTCTATCGCAGCTGAAACCATGACACCTCTCTCTCCCCCAATGCTTCCATTAACAACACTTATGCACCAGCTGTCTCCACTTAAACCCTCTCCTGCAGAGCAGAAGTGCTGCTGAGCTAATGGCAAGGTTCCTGCTGAGTCTGCGTCAGTGTCCTGGTCTGAGTCTGTATCTGGGCCTGGGTCTGTATCTGGGCCTGGGTCTATGTCTGTCTGGGGAGTGGGCGCAACAGGCAATGCTTTCTTGCAGTCTTCAGTGCAGGAAGTAGTCCTTTTTTGCCTTTTTAAAAATGGGGGTTATGTTTACCCTTTTCTAGTTGGTGGGAACTTCCCTGGGCAGCCACCACTTCTCAAATATGATGGATAATGGCTTGGCAGCTTCACCCACCAGTTCCCTCAGGACCCGCAAATGAATCTCATCAGACCCCATGGACTTGTGCACCTTCAGGTTTCTTAGATGGTCTCGAACCTGGTCTTCTCCTACAGTGGGCGGTTCCTCATCCTCCTGCCTTTGGCTTCTGCAACTTGGATGGTGTGGTTAGAGCCCTTGCCAGTGAAGACCAAGGAAAAAAAGTCATTGAGTACCTCAGCCTTTGTCCATGTCCCTGGTGACCAGGTCTCCCATTTCCTTCTGGAGAGGGCCCACATTTTCCCTAGTCTTCCTTTTGTCACTGACATACCCATAGAAGCTTTTTCTTGATATCCCTGGCCAGATTTAACTCTACCTGGTCTTTAGCTTTCCTAACCTGATCCCTGGCTGCTTGGACAATTTCTCTGTATTCCTCCCGGGCTACCTGTCCTTGCTTCCACCTTCTGTAGGCTTCCTCTTCGTGTTTGAGTTTGTCCAGAAGCTCCTGTTCATCTACGCAGGCCTGGAATTTTTGCTTGACTTCCTCTTTGTTGGAACGCAACATGCATATTTCTACACAGGTCTGTGTAAAGAATCCCACCAGACACCTCTCATTTAGTGCACAGTCAATAAGCGCCGCTTACAAGAGCATAACATATTCCACGTATCTTCATCAGTGGTGATCTCTTCAAATTGTCAGCAAGGTTCAGCTTGCAGTTCTCTTGTACTAGAAATCTAATGACATCTGCATGGCTGTTTGCACAAGCGAGGTGCAGAGGTGTCCTAAAAATTAAACATATGAGTTTAACATAGACAATGAAAGAACCAAAGGTGTGTCGCCACTCAGCCTTGGGGACACTGCCCAGACTCCTCTCCTCCCGCTTGCTGCTGCTGTAATCCTGCACTGATCACCCACAGGGCAAAACTGGTGATGCCCAAGCAGCTTCTGAACAACCCCACATGGAGACCATGGTGAAGCAACAGGTTGGCAGCACGCACTTCTGATGGCACTCGAGACAACGCACCAGCTACAAGCAATAAAAAGCTCTAGAGTTCGCTCTCCCAGCTGACAGGGCAAATCTTGCTTTTCCAGCAATTAGCTTGAATGTGATCTCACACGAAGCCTTAATGGTGGACACTTCCACATGACACCCGAAAGCTGCTGGAGAGAGCTGGTTGCACCATGGTGATGTTCCTGCTGGATCGGTAGGCTCTGTGTTGTAACACACTCCTTGCTCTTGAGAGAGGGCTGCTGAGGACTAGTGGATCTTGGCTCAGAACGTCCTGCAACAGTGCCCACCAGAAGCAGCCAAGGTGTCTATCAGTGGCCCACGCCCCCATACCACTTCTCCCTGTCTCAACTATCAATGATGACTGTCTTCATCCACCAGCGCCACCACCTCATCCAGGCCAGGTCACCATGGGCAGCATGTGGTGCAGCCTGCCCAGGTCCTTCTCCTGGAGCTTGTAGGCACTGGTGGCCATGGTGGCAGTGCAGGGCTGCCCTGCTGGCTCCTTGGGGAAATTAACCCCATCCCTGCCAGAACCAGGACACTGGCAAAAATCAAGGGCCCTGTGTTGTTATGCTACTGGCAGCTGCTCACCCCCTGCACAGAATCACATAATGGCTAAGGTCACCTGATCCAAGTCCTCTGCTCGAGTAGGGTCACCTAGAGGCAGTTGTCCAGGACTGCGTCCAGCCAGATTTTGGATATCTCCCAGCATGGAGACACCACAACCTCTCTGGTCAATCTGTGCCAGTGCTTTGTCACCCTCACAGTAAAAACATGTTTCCTGATTGGGCTTGTAAGTGTTAGGTTAATGATTGGACTAGATGATCTCAGAGGTCTTTTCCAATCTAGGAGATTCTGTGATTCTGATGTTCAGAGCGAACCTCCACTGTTTCAGTTTGTGCCTGTTGCCTCTCATCCTGTCACTGCCCACCACTGAAAAGATCCAAGCAGATCTTTGAAGAGGCCAAAGTCTGCTCTCCTGCAGTCCATGGTTGTGAGGTTGCTTTTCACTCTCCTCTGTACCCTCAGGATCCTGAAGATCACCATCTCTCATGGTCACTGCAGCCAAAGTTGCCTTTGATTTTCACATCCTTGACAAGCCCCTTGTTGTTAGATAATATGAGGTCTGGCAGAGCACCTCTCCTTGTTGGCTGCTCTGTCACTTGCATGAGGAAGTTATCATCAGTGCACCCCAGGAACCTCCTGAGTTGTTTATGTCTTGTGTTATCCCTCCAACAGATACCAGGGTGGTTAAAGTCTCCCATGAGGACCAGAGCCTGTGAATGTGAGGCTGCTCCTATCTGCCTGTAGAGGGCCTGATTTGCTTGCTCTTCCTGGTCAAGTGGCCTGCAGCAGACAGCCATTATAATGTCACCTTTACCAGTCCTCTCTTTAATCCTAACCCATAAACTCTCGGTTGGCTCCTTGTCCATCCCCAGGCAGAGCTCCATGCTCTCCAGCTGCTCTCTCCTATAAAGGGCAGCTTGCCCTCCTCACCTACTCATCCTGCCCTTCCTAAAAAACCTGCGTCCCTCCATTGCAACACTCCCATTATGGGAGCCATCCCACCGGGTCTCTGTGATCCCAACAAGATCATAGCCCTTCAACAGCACACAGATCTCTAACTCAACATGTTTATTCCTCCCAGACTGCGTGCATTTGCATATAGGCACTTCAGAGAGGCACCCCAGCATGTTGAGTCCCTGGAGAGGGTTTAGGGGATTTCTCCATAACGGTGTCTTGTAGGCACTTCCTTGCTTACATGCCAGTACTGGAAGTGTCCTTACCTAAGCCCGATTTTGTTGATTTTGTCGTCTCTTCCTGTCACATCACCCATGTCCCTTGTGTAGTCCATCACTCCCCCACATGACTGCTGTTTACTCTCTCCCTCCCTCATCATTCTTAGTTTAAAGCCTTCCTTATGAGGTCAGCCATTCTGTTGGTGAAAATAGCTTTGGCCTGCACAGTGAGGTGTATCTCATTTCTCTAAAGCAGATTCTGATCTGTAAACAGGGTCCCATGGTCACAGAACCCAAAATACTGTCACTAACACCAGTTCTGCAGCCAGTTATTGACTTGTCCTCACCTGCAGGATTGAGGAGAGCATGACCTGGGCCCTCATGCCCTTGACTACTGCTCCCAGAGCTCTGTAGTCAGTTTTGATACTGTCCAGGTTTCCCCTGGCAGTATCCCTTCCTTGGGAAACTGGCGTATCTGCAGGAGATGAGGTCACGGGAGAAGTGCTGGGACAGCTTGTTGTCTTCCCAGTCCCCTGTTCTGTGAGGGAGGAGAGCATCTCTCTTGTCTTCTGTCTTGCCTTCCTGATCATTCTTCTCTCATTAAGAATGTTTTCTTTAATCCAAACTATTCCCCACGAAGAGAGGAAAAGACAATGTGGTGTTTTCACATGTTCCTTTCCATGTGTTCTTTAGTGTATGTGCCTAGAGCGGTTTGTCAAAGTTGTAATGCTTATACATCTCCTTTCATTTGAAGAGATGAGGGCTGGTTACGTGGGCCTCGGTAGCTAGCTGCTGCCACTGCTACCTGGCCAGACCTGGAACATGAGCAACCCTCTCTACTCCCAGGTGTTCAAATGTATAGTAGGATACAGAAGGCACCGAGGTATGAAAATGCAGCAGCATGTAAAATTATGTCATGCTGGACAAGTCTAACTGTAAGCAGATCAGTGCAGCTATGAGTAGAGAAAATAGCTAGAGACTAGAACAGTTCCCTAACTGATGGTCAAGGGGTACGATACAGCTGGTGTTCGTGAAGGGATGCTGCCAGGGGCTGCCGCCTCCAGCAGCTCCTGTGTCCTCCTCCTCAGCCACACAGTGAAAAGCTCAGGACTGAACTTTTGTGTTGGTAGGGGGGTCAGCACAAGGAAGGTGTGATTTGGTCCTTGAGTATTGTGGAGGACAAAAATGTATTAATCAGCAGCAGATTCACGTAAGCTATCTTTCCTTTGATGTGCCTGTAATTGCCCTTAGCATGGCCCTGGTGCAGCTGAGAGTGGGACCTCTTCAATCAATTTTTCTTGTGTCATTCTGCTTTGCAAGGAGTTGCAAAGGCTGTTAAAACCAAGTAGTATGGAAAGGGCATTTTGTTGTGAAGAAAGTTAGTAGGTGCAAAAAGAGGATGAATATGCTCTGTCTGTAGCACTGTGCCAGGTGAAATGAAGCTTACCAGTAACATGGTCCTTTTTAGCACACCCGCTGGGATGTATAGCACAAGTCCTCGCTGCCACGTAACTTGTGAGCCTTGCAATCATTGAGCACCCAAGGACAGCTCGGTTTGTGTTCACAGAGATGCAATGGCAGTAGGAATCACTGCCCAGCCTAGTGTTCAAATGAGATGGTGCCGTATAGATGGGGAGATAGGTTGGGAAATTTATTCCGCAGTATGCTTGGGAAAGAAATCTTCTAACTCCGTCACTGTGGTAGTTAGTGTTTGGTGCCAGTGTTTTCCCAGGTGACCTCCACAGTGCAGTCTGTCTCCAGATCTAGGGTGGGTGAGGTGATTTTGTGTTAGTTCAGTCTCTGTCCACATCACATGGTGCATCCCATAATCACTCCACAAGACAATAAGGAGTCTTGTGGTGTAAATCCCTCCAAATGGCCAAGGATTTCCCCCTGCCCCCTTCTTTTGCGCTCTCCACAGAGCTTCACAGTTTCTTGCGGCCAGACTCCTGAACTCTGTTGAGCCCTGTCCTCAAAGCTTCCCCCTGTCCCCTGTGGGGCCTCCAGCTGCAGCTTTTATTTATTTATTNGAAGTAAAACAGAACAGATAATTTGCAGCTATTGCAAAGGCACTGTGCATGCTTGGACAGGGCTTTTGTCCTACCTTGTTGCCTTCCTGCCTGTGCCGCCCGAGGAAGGAATGAGCCCCCCTGCGTGAAGAGACTGGTAGCTGGCCTCTCAGAAACGTGTTAGCTGCTTTCCATGTGCGCTTTTTGCCATCTAGTGGCAGCAACATATTGGTGTACCGTTTGCCTGTGTTAATTGCACTTTCTAGGCATGGTCCAAAATTGTCAGTGCTGTAGGACATCAAGCAGAAAGGTGCAACTATCCATCCATGCTACTAACTGTACTGCTGTGATGAAGGGCCAGGAGACTAGCTTTTCCTGGAATGGACAGACTGGGGGAAGTATCCACTGTCAAGTAAAACCACAAGAATGTTCAAAATTGGTGCTTTTCTGAAGCTTAATGGAGTTTCAAGTTATTTAAGAAAATGCTCATTATGTGATCCTATGGATGCCTTGTTGCTGATTTGGCGATGAATCCTGAAAGGTGACATTGTGGGACCTCTAAAATGAAAAATTGTGCTTTGATGGGAATGTTTGTTCCATCAGCACAATTAGGTGCGCTGTATTTCTGAAATGCAGCAGTTGTGTTGGGGATGCAGGTAGTTAAGCCAGCTCCAGGACACCAGTGCCCAATTGCTTTAGAGGAATTTCTCTCTGAATGAACTACAGTCCTGCAGATCTGTAGGGACTTCATGTGGCCACCTTCCTGAGCTTCCACCCACTTTTCAAGCAGGCTATGTCTTGGAAATGAATTTGTCTTTATTGATGGCTTGTTCTAGCTCCTGATGTGAGACTATGAAAAGTGTCTTTTCACATCCAGAAATTAGAGCCCTACTGTTGTTCACCACACATCTGAAGGATGCTATGATCCCACCAGTTTGCAAGTATGATAGGAATAATATCCATCCATATTACTACTGAGGTACTGAGACCTAAAGCAACCATTAGCAATCTTTGGCATGGCTGCTACATGCCAAAAGGCCATAATAGGTATGTCCCAGGTGCTTTGGGATAGATGTTGCACACAGGAGTAGACATGACGTAAAGTGTAGCTATTTGTGCATTGTTTCAGGCACTGATGTCTCGAAAAGTGACCATGTAGTGGTCTTTTGTCTAAATAGCTTTACTGGGTCAACTCTGAGGAGCAATCTTGCAGAATAACACTGGAGTGGCCAATACTGTCCAGTAGGTTATAACATCTGAAGAGTACTATGCAATGCATACTTTTGGTAAGCAGGTTTTTTTGACAATGCACTTTTCATTGCTCCAACTCAGGCATTATTTCCCAAGATATAGAAACACTGTGCAGAATAGAGTCCAGTCAAAGGCAATATTGAAATTACAGCTCGAAATAGCATTGCACTGGAGATGGGGAACTAAGGTAGATCTACATTCCATGGTAGGATGGATTTCTTAGCATAATCAGATCATGCTGCCATAGCTATATTTGCTCCCATAAGCAAGTGAGCTTGTTTAGCAGTATCTTCACCCTGTTCACCAGGATGCCATGAGGATAGACCCTTAATCCCACCTCATCTGATGTGTTTCTACAGAGCTGTTTCCCCACCGAGCTCTAATGGCTCACCTCTCCTGTGTGTGAAACCTGCTAATTTGCTTTCCACTATGGAAACTTCACAGATGGCTACTGCCCAATTACTACACAGTCTCCAGATGTCTAGTTGATAGATGTTTGTTTAGCAAGCATGTGTGGTGATTTAGGGTGATCTTGCCTCCAGCTGCTTGTTATTGCCTTCCACTCAGAAGGAAAGAGGTTGCCTTTCACCTCTGTGGTACACGTAAGCATTCCCCAATGGGCTTTCCCTTTTAAAATGATTGACTGGATTCTGCCTGAAGCAGTTGAGGAAGTACTCAGAAAAACAATCCACAGGCTTGAGGTAATAGCTTTAGATGGGGATATTTGCTGCTGTTTGCAAAGTTACTCTCTGCTTACTGTGGGATAGTAATTCTGACAGAGGGCCGGTAACCGACAGCTGGAAGTGGAAAAGTCCTTTACCACTCCAGTTGAATCCAGGAGAGGGTGAATAGTCATAGCCCAAATGCTGCATGATATCGAGTTCATGCCTTTCCATGCTTCTTCCTGGGACAAGCCTTTTATTTCTGAAAATCTATTACTGCAAGACAAGAACTTAAGCTGAATTTTGAGAAGGCTAGCAAAGAACGACAGAAAGAAAAAGAACACCAATAGCAAAGATATCTTGAATGGGTATTTTATTATTGAGATACTAAATTTTTCATAGTCAAAGACTTAATGCGTAAATGCATAGTGAGCCCAACAAACATAAATGATGCATATTTACCCACAGAAATAGTCCCAGTAAGTAAGCCAAATTGCCTGCTCTGGATCATCTGCCTTATTTTATTTCCTGCAAGACATGGTTACATAGTGTTCCAAGCTGGGGGCAGAGCCTTTTCCTTATCTTTGAGTGGTGTGATGTGATTAAGGAATGGTGTTCTTTCACCTCCACCCTATGTTTGGAAGTTTTCCTGTCCCACTGAAGCATTATTGTATTGTGTCAGAGCCTCTATGCGTATAATGTTTAAATGTTGGGGTTTTTTTTTTCAATTCAGTTTCAGTTTCTTCTCCTGTCCAAGGAAATTGGTTTACGATGCTCTTAAAATAATGTCCCCTTACAAGTAATTTTTCAAGCTGCTTAGTTTAAAATTATAAACTCATAGAATGAAAGTAAAAGGCTCATTTAACCATTAAACATTGTGTTGATTTAAGCCTCAGCCTTCATTTGTTGCCGTTGACTGTGATAATAGTCCTTTAAGTATCTGAGAGAAACTGAGAAACTGTCACGTACCTGTAGGAGTGATATAAAGAAGTGGCAAATTCTTGAAGTAAGGCTTTTTTATGACAAATTAAAATGAGTAGATAGAAATGGTAAAAATAACCCTTCTTCTGTGGCTGGTGCTCAGCTGGCTGTATTTAGTATTCTCAGAGCCAGACAGTTACTCTGTTTTATTGGTGTTTGGGCTTTTTGGTATTGAATAAGGTGCTGAATGCAGTTAGCTCTTTGTTACCACCTTTCCCCATCTTTTCAGTTATTATAACCACTTGTTTCTCATTGCATATTTAAATAGCAAATTGGCTTGCTATGTCTGTACAGAGCTTGCTGCAAAAGGCTTTGAGTGTTCCACTGCTATGGTACAATTATAATAATTTAGGGTTTTTTCCCTATAAAAGTCTAACCCATAACTAGAGGAAAAATGGACATTTATAATTTCATTGGCGTACCAGTAATTATTGGAAGGACAACTGTCTTTTCGGTAACTGGAGTAAGAGGTAAATAAGCAATGAATACTAAGGTGTCTGATAAAAGATAGTGCAACACCTCCCCAGATTGCAGGATTGCAATTGGCCATTACATTTTATCAATGTAATTAAAAAGCAGATAAGAAAAGAATCACCCACGCAGTATGCAAACTGTAAAGTGTAGGTTAAATTTATTTTTCAGCATCAGGTTTTTAAAAACATTGATTACTGTATTTGCAGGTAACTCTAAATAATGTTATGTTAATGAAAGACAGAAAATACAGGGTATGAATTTTACAGGAGCTAATGGAAGGATTACTTTTGGTAATGAAAATATTGTCTAAGAAAAATATTTTTAAAATGATGTGCAATTACTGGGTGCATTTCTTTGTTCCGTCTCTGGGTACCACTGTTATGCTATGTATATACTTTTTTGTCTGGTTAGTTTCTACTAACAAGATTTTTAAGTATATAATCACAAATCAATCATTTTCTTCTTTGTTACAAAGACTGGGGCTTTCTTTTCCCATTGCTATACATTTTAAATTACAGTGTTCTGTTGTGTACATCTTGCACTATTTGTGGCTTTCTTTATGTAAATAATACATATGCACATATGTAGTTGAGTAAGTATGTATATAAAATACAATTGATAGCCTATTTAAAATGTGTAACTAGCTTTGGAATATTAACCTTGCTTGTTTGCAGAGGAACTGTTGTAGACTGCTTGAGAAAAAATGTCCCCTCCTTTTTTGTTTATACAGAAAAAAACAAAAAACCCAAACAAAAAAAAAATTAAGTGTTGTAATAATGAGTTCAAATTCAGCAAGGATCAAATCCAGAAAAGAATAATTTTTCTGCTTGTTCCAACTGGGGGGAAAGGGGGAGAAAAAGAAGTATTTTTTCTTATATAAGAGACAGAGAGGGATAGTTGAAGTGCCTTGCTCACCATAGATAACAACCATCTAAGAGTAATACCACATGTCAAAAGGCTCTCCTCTGCACCTAGCAGCTATGTGTGACAGAGAGTGGGTCAGCAGTGAATCCTGGTGCTGTTCCCAGGGATCAGATGGTTATTGTCAGCCTCTTCATCAGGCTGCTTGTGTTTGTTCCTAAGGAAAGACATTATGGATATGGGTTTGTTTTTTTTTTTTTTTTAAAGAAGTAATAATCTTTTCAGAGAAATGTGACACATTTTACTTTCCTACCCTCAGGCTTGATCCTACTTGATCTCAGTAATATGTCTCCAGGCTTGACCACAGGAAAAAGAAAAATGTCACAGTTATTGTCACTCTCCTCTAGGGAGAGTTTGTCTGCAAGAGGCTTTGCCTTAGTCACGTCCCACCCTAGCAATAGGAATGCTAGCTAGGTAGCTGAGTTCATCCAGTTCCCACTGGAGATTTTTTTCTGTATATTGTGTGTTCATTTGTTTTCTGAAGTTCCGGTGAGCTGCAGCTGTGGGTGAACCCGCATGTCTACCGAAGAACCACTAGATTTCCATATTATTTAGTATCAGCTTAGTGCATCTTACTGTTTCCTGGGTTTTCACTTGGCTGGCCACTTCTTTCTCACAGAAGTACAATATGTAGGTCTCAGTAGAGTACACAAGTTTAATGATTTCTTCCTAAGGCATTTTTTTGCACAGATCCCCAGTGACTGTGATCCACTACTGAACTACTAGTTGTGCTACATTCATCGAACAGCTCTGGAGTAATTGTGTATGGCTAGATAACTAGCTATACAGCAGATTATTTAGGATTAATAACACTGGACCCCATCTTATATTGTACATTATATGTTCAAGTTCAGCTGCGTGGCAACACAAGTGACTTACAGGTACACCGGTCTAAACAGAGCAGACAAAAAAAGATGTGAAGAAAGAGAGACTAGAAGAGAGGAAATTAGATATGGGGGTACTCAAGAGAAAAATGTTTAAAAGAGACTAATAAATACGGTCTGTAAAATGTTAGTCATTTGGATCAGTCTTATTTGTAAAGATGAGGAACAGGGAGTTTGTGTTTCCACCTTGGGCAGAACTGTGCTGAATTTTAAGGGAACAACAGCCTACTTTCTTTGAGGTTGGCCACTTTTGAAGTAAAACCCCAGGTACCTCAGACAGAGCAATTTGGTGCAGGCAGAACGTAGGCTTTGAAACTCAGGGAGTCAGAGCAAGTTGGAATTAAAATGCCCAGGCCAGTCAATAGCAGACTAAACCCAGTCATATTCCACAGATGCAGCAGGAGTGACCAGTGGGGTTACTCTGGCCCCCCCAGTCTCTGGGATCTAGTAGGCAGGCGACTTGTCCTGTTTTCATTGGGATAGTTTGGGAAATGGGTCCCTTTGTCCCTTCCTTGGTTTACACGCAACCACACAACCTAGGTACCAAATCCTCCAAATCAGCACTCCCCTCATCTCTTTCTCCAAGATCACCTTCCTCAGATCTGCAGATGGTACATCTGATAGACCTGAAGGAAAGCAATCTCCGTGGTCACCTGGTGATGACTAAATCTCTCATTTGCCATGATCACCCCTCCTGCTTCCCAAAAGCAGTGCCATCCACAAAACCCAGTGAGGCTCCACTTCCCCCTTCACTTCAGCAGCTCCTCTCTCCCCCTCCAAAAAACCCTCAGTGCCATCAGTGCCTGTAAGATGTATGACATCACTGAGCAAAACCTCACTGGCATCACAGCAGTCTGTATGACCTCTGCCTTTTCTCTGGCTAAAAACGGGGTGGAAGAGTTACAAGAACTCCTATGTCAGCGTTGGAAGAATGGAGCTACTGTTCTTGTTGGTTTTATAATTACGAGGAAAAATAGAGATACAGCAGACCAGCCTGGGGCATAGCACAGAACTGTCAGGGAAAGAGCATTGACTTTAATACGAAACACTCAGTTACTGTAGAACACTTCCTGATGATTTCCGCAATTGATTGGTCAAAATCTCCAGAAGATTTGGAACAAAGATACCTGTGTCTTTTTTTTTGCATACAGAGAGAATTGTGTTATCTTGAGACCGTTATTTGTAACACAAATTTGGAACCAGTTCCACACCTGCTTTAATAAATAATGTTAAAAGGTGCTTAGAGGCAGACAACTGTCCTGGGAGCTGCATCACACGTCACCTGCGACTATCTATAAAGCTCTGCGGTTGGTTGACTAGAAGGGCAAACTTGCATTTGTTCAAACTGTTTCACTGGAGCATTGCAACCGAATTTCCACATGCAGAATACTTCAATGGCTAAGGGTTAAATCCTTCTAGAGTAGACTGTTGCCAGTGGGAGGCTGGGCTCTGTCACTGAGCTGGTCATTTTCCCTGGACATGTGATAAGGGCTGAGATCTCATCTTTGACCCTTTAGCTCAGCTTTTTGAACATCTCAGATAGTTAATTATAAGCTCTTTCTGCATCAGTAGATCTCATAATTTCCCATGCAGTAGCCAGTGGTAAACTATAGAGAAGCTGTTTCACAAAGCTATACCTCCCAACCAGAAAAAAGGGAGGATGGTCACAGCTGATCAATTGGAAGGGCAGAAAGGTTAATTATTTTTGCCTGTTTGCTCAGTACCAGGCTTCTCATGCCTCTGGAAGGAGACACTGTGGAAAAGTTAGTGACACAGAAAGTAATTTCCCTGGAGAATTCATTTATTTACAGTCTGTGCATATGCCCCATGTAATGAAGAGAGGGGGGTGAGGCTCAGGTGGGCTAGTTCTTCTCTGCTCTGAAGCCCTGCCAAGCGTAGGAGCTCTTTTCTCAGGCTGGGGAGCACCACTGGGTGAGCTGGGCCCCCAGGCAAGGTGCCAGAGCTTTTGCTGACATGGTGCTGTCACCCAGCAGAGAAATCCCCGGCAGAAGGTATAAGCCAAGTGGGGCCGAGGCCCCATTCCTGGCTAGAGCGGCACAGCCGTGTCTGCTCCGGCTGCCCACAGCTCTGCGTTTTACAGATGCAACTGTTCCTGGGGTGAAGCTGTCCATGGCTCAGTGCTAGGACATGGGAGAGAGAAGCTCTGGACAGTCCCTGTCCATCTGTGTTGACATCCTTCAGTTATCTTTCTGTTCAGCATCCATGGGCACAACTTCCACCGTCAATTTCCCTTTTTTGGCTGTAAATCAGCGTAGGTTGGTGACAGAGCTGCTAGACAAGCAGGTAGATTCAGTGGTGCACTTCTACAGAGAGTTACACAGTGATCATAGCAGCTCAACATTTGTATTTAATTATCAGCTTTTGTCTTACTGTTTTCATATGTACAGTCTCTATTTTGCCTTTTCACTATCGTGCCAGATTAGCAATTGTATCTTGGGAAGAAGTGCTAAAGCAAAATTTTACTAATTTGCACAAATAATACTTTTTACATAAAAGTGAGTTTTCTTCTAAATTCCTTTCATATTCAAATCCCTCTGGAAGATATATTTCCAATAATTACCCTGTCTGAAAAGTAACACAGATGCTTGATGCCAAATGGGAGCTGTTGTGTGCTCCAGTAGATCCTTCACTGTCCGGCTGGTAAAGTTAGAGACACTCCTAAGGGAGCAAGTTTAGATCACAGGCACTCTAAGAAAATCCAGATTTTCTACAATGGTAAGTTTTAGTTTTAGGGCTTAGGTGTACTGTTATCATTATAACATACCATGCACTGTAATTCCTGAAATTTTATCATTTCAGGAAGTAAAAAACCCCATGGATTTTAAACAGTTGCTATGGAAAAAGAATTCTAAACTAAAATTTTTAGTTTAGAATAAAGGAAATTAGTTGCTCCACAAATTTTAGAATGAATGGAGCAGTCCGGATCAGCCCTAGGGACAGTACATGAGGCCAGCATGGAAATGGGTGAATCCTGTCATCACTATACACATGCTTACAGCAAGAGGAGGTGCTCTCAGGCTTTCCTGAGTCTCTGCTGGAGTCCTGAACGAGAGCTGCCAGGCTGCTGATCGTCTCTGGGCATGCAACTGTATGGCACAAGGCCGTTCTCAACCAGCCCGGTTGGGACCCCAAAGGACTATGGGTATGGCACTCAGCATTGCCTGGGCTACCTCGCCTGAGCAGAGGTTTGAGCAAACCTGGGGAGGGTACTGGAGCCAGGACCCAAGCTAATATCTGGATAACAGTGAATTCTGCTGCATGGGAATGCCAGTTTCTCGGGAGACAGAACCAGTGTTTCTGCCTGACACTAGTTTGGACAGTGTAACCTTTGGTAGGATGCCAAAGAACTAGGGTTCTGTGTATTTTTTTCTCCATAAATGTTTCTCTTGCATTCAGACGTTACTAGAGGATGTCTCAGTTTTAACAGGCTGGCATTTGCCACTGTGAAAGTATTTTGCCAAAGTAGTGAAAAAGAATTCTATTTGACTCTAATCATAAATCATTGCATAAGAAATGAAACTGTTCTTGACAAATAAATTAACAAACAACTTTTGTTGATACATTACCTTGCTTTGTTCATGTATTTGCTCTGTTATTCACTAATCCCTGATCATTAGTGTTAATTAGCAAGGTTTGGCTGTTCTGGAATGTCAGTAAGAGATTTTAAATATCTGTAATTTGTTAACTATTACAGGATATTTTCGGCAATACTGAAAATCTACTTTTATAGAATAATATCAGCAGAATATCACAGATTCCAGCATTTATAATAAAGGTAGGATACAATTTCTTCTTTATATGCCAAAACACAATGACACAAGTTATGCGGGCTTTTTACCACAGACGATGTGCGTGGGAGTGGATTTTTTTTTCCTGGCTGTTAAATCATTAAGAAGAGCAGTTTTATAACTTGATCACAGGTGATAGATGGGTTTTGAGACACAGAAGGAAAACAGAAGATAAGCATGACATCTTTCTCCATCTCTCTCTCAGGGTGCTTGGATATTAGCTACTAATCTATAATAAGAGAAATTTTATGCTTCCTTTCCCACCTTCCTGGTACCCTCCATTATAGTTTTCAATTGGGTTTTCATTACTGCAGGTAATAAAAAAGCAGCTAAGATGGAAATGAAGGCTCTTGGGTTAGTATTTCTGATGCTGTAAGCAATATGGGTGCACAAGAAAGACAATACCAAATTCTTTGCTAATGTAGGAGCACCCTTATCAGAACTGAGTTCTTCAGATTTTCAGTCCTTTTTCCAGCAGATATGTGAGTGGAAGTTCTCAGATTACCTGTTTAACTTCAGTAATGTTGTAAATGCCTTGTGAGGGTATTGTAATGTCTTACACAAACACTTCAGCATCCTACACTTTCTCCCTCTGCTGCTTTTTTTTGGTTTGTTTGGCTTTTTTGTTTGTTTACTTGCTGTCTGTGTTACTGCAAATCTACCTATCCATAAATTTTCTTTTAGAGCTATGACATTAAAGTGTTCTTGGGACAGTCTTCTGTTATTTGCCTCCTCTTTTTTTCCCCAGCTTTACTGACCTCCACTGCAGATTCTTGGACGGTATGAGTCGATCCTGCTTCAGAAGTGTATTATTTTATATCAACTGAGGATCTACTGTAGGGCTGCATGTTTTCAAGAGGGTGAGTGGCTCCATAGGGAATGCCACACCTGGGTTAGAGCCTTGTCTTTAACCTCATGGTCCTGCAAATCTTCAGAGATTTCGTTTGTTCCTGAAAGTTGTAGTCATCAATTATTTGCAGATTTGAATGGGATCAGACCATTGCATGGAAACCCCAGTCAACTGTTTTGAAATGTCCATATTTTCCCACAGATGGTCCACCCCTTCTTTCTTTCCACTATTGAGTTTGGGTTTTTTTCCCCCAACTCCCCATTCCTTGACCAGTTCTTTTTCTGTTACTTGAATTATCACATGGGAAAGGCATGATTATTTCCTTAGCACTAATTTATAGTGCAATTCATAGCCCTGGTCTAGCAAAGTGATTAAGTATTTCCTTATCTTTTCATTTGAAATTAATTGTTCCAGTCTCATGCTCAAAAATAAATGTGTGATTAAGTACCTTGTTGGTTCAAAGCCAAAATAAGTGCAGGTATCTTTGCCTTGTATATGGTAATTACAGATGTCTTCCTGAAAATCCCATTTGGCTAGTAATTTGCACATTATCACAGCATCAGTTTGGAAGATGTGAGAGCAGTCTAATAATGCATGAGTGTTGCAGTACTCCCCAAACTTCCATCCTGCGATAACCCCCTTCCAGAAGAGGAAGTAATGTGCTATCAGGCTGGACATGCAGGAGTTGCATGCCTCTCCCGAGGCAGAGAGTGTCATCACACCTCCAAAATACATGTTGTAATTTTCAATTATGGAACATGTGTGTTTCAGGATGTATTTTCTTTTACTGCTGAGAAACAAGAAACGTACATTAGTAACACTTCGATGGATACACAGAGATAAGTATCAGAGTAGCTGCAGGTCAAGGTCTTCCTTCCCCTTATGCAGTGTGTCCTTCTTATCTGTCTCAAGTGCCAAATGAAACAATCCTGATGTTATTTTACAAATGCAAAACATTGTGGTCAAGTACAGCGTACACTGACTTAGTGGCTCCATGGCAGGCACAATTTAGTGCAAAAGGACAGGCAAAATACTGAGCTTTTGCTGAACAAGTAGTGTAAACCACAGCAAGGCTGCTAATTAAATAAGGAGGTAAGTATGCAGATGTGAGGCACCAGATTTTGAAAAAGGTAAGATCACAGTTGCATTCCTAAAAATCTAGCAGCATGTCTAGGGGAAAAATAATAAAAAAAAAGGAGTTCACCTATTCATGGTATTTTCAAACCAAACTGTCCACGTGGAAGAAAGTTACCAAGATACTGTATGTGAAAAACGTTTTCACTGCAGAGGCTGAGACCTTGAGGGGCACAGACACTGAACTCACAGTGGCATTACTCACTCCAGAACAGGATTCACTCTGGTTGCCAGATACGGTATAAAACGGGAACAGCTGTCACTATAATTGATGGATACAGGACGTAAGGCCGGCTTTAGCAGAGGTCAGGAAAGTGCACATGGAAAGACAGTAGGGGCCAGGACATACCAGCACCTGAGATTTCAGAAAGTTTCCCTTCAGAAGGTGATTTTTTTAAGGTGACAGAGTAATTTAATCAAGAACAGAGACACTTTAAGACTTGCTAACATTGGCAGTGATTCATCTTATTCACAATAAATGCTTCTATGCAGGCTGCTTCTTACACAGATGCAGTTAAATGTTTTAAATTTTGTTAAATAGCTCTATGCAGTATTAGCTGCCCGTTTTATTTGAAGCTACAGGAGCATAACGCAGCACGTGTGCCCACTAGTGACAGTAAGTAAAACAACACAATTCCCTAAGACAGAGAACAAGACTATATTATGTACCTTTCAAAAATACTGTAATTATGGTGACATGATCTATGATACAAATTAGATTATTTCTAGTATTCTAATGACGTGAGTCCTATTTTTACCCTCTAGTGAACAACGTGTTTCTTACTTTACATATAAAATATTCTGCATAGATCAATTTTGTCTGACTTGGCAGACAAATAATACCATTCTGTCCCTTCTTCACTCCTACCATGCATAAAATATTAACCCTAGCATTACACAACGGCATATTTTTTGCATTTTAATTATTACCCAGTTGCAGCCTGGAGACAGTATTAATTAAGACAAAGTGTGATACCACTCCTTCCCAATGTATGCATTTTATCTGCTAAATTGCTGAGATTAGTATCATACTGGGATAGTGCTTCTCTATTAAATTCTTCTTTTACATTGTCTTCTATATGTCATGAGGTCACGAAGGAACTCACTGAGGCCAGGGAATCTTAAGAGAACACGGTCCAGACGTGATCGACTTTGGTCAGGAAGAATTTTAGCTCTCTTATTAGTCCTCGTTTTTTGGTTTTCCTTTGCAGTGCTGACATCTGACCCAACCCTTGCTACCCCTCGGGGAGCACCTTCTCTCTAGCTCCTCTGATGTGAAGGTGTGTAGGTGAAGGGCATGGCCCTCTTGTGCTGGGGCTGCTTCTGTCCCTGCATCCCTGTGAAAATGGCAACTGGGAAGGGACCACGTGCAGTGAAGGCATGGGTACTCAGAGCAAGTTGCAGGATTGATGCACTTCTGTATGAAACAAGGATGAAAAGGGTATTTTTTGTCACTGCCTTGTTAGGGCCTCACATGCATCTACAACTTCCAGGGGTTTTTTGGAGCCAGATCAGGGTCAGCGCTGATGTGGTGCGGCTGTGCAGCTTTGGAGCACTTTTGGTTGACCCTGCTTGCTGTCACTGGACCTTCTCTGCTCTTCTTGCTCGGGGCCTGTGGGACTGCGTCCTGGCCTGTGAGGCCACTGACCCCGCTAGCCTTGCTTCGACTCACAGCTCCTGTCCAGCCAGCCCCGAGGCTCCTGGCACTCGCTGCATGGGCTTCAGCGGGGGTGGTGGTGAGTATTTCCAGCCAGGTTCTCCTGTAGCCAGAGGGCAGAGCTGCTCCTTCAGAGCAAGGGACAGGGATCTGGATCCCTGGAGGCTGCCAGATGACCCCAGAGTCCTGAGGCACAGAGGCTGAAGTCGGGCACTGCCCTGTGGATCCTGAGTAGACATGGCTCCTTCCTCATAAAAAGGACTGAGGAGGTGCATGATTTCAGATGCTGTCTGGGGGCCACCGTTTCTTGCTGCTGGCTAAGGCAGCTCTCTAAGCAATGTGCTGCCTGGTTTGGGTCCTTCTTTGGAGGTATCTGACCTACTACGACTACTGTGGTAGGCTCTGATGTTCCTCCTGCAGCAGTTAGTTACATTGCTTTTGCTGGTGAGCGGTGCACCAAACACCAACAAAGGGACATTTACACATGTTCCAGAATGCTAGAGGAGAAACACACAGAGGAGAAGATACTCTACAGCCACGTAGACTCCAAGACAATGACACACCAACATGGTGGGAAGGTCTGAACAACTTTCCAGGATTAGGCATATGTGGCATTTGTAGATGAGGAAGGTTGGAAGCAAGTGGAGTAGAGATTTTGGCAAGAACACAGAAAGCAACAATCCATTTAACAAGTCACAGGTATACACTGGAACGTAAACAGGATCACTGTGTATTTATTTCAAAGTTGTGTAATTGCTTATATCTCTGACATAAGCCTGTATAGAAAACTACTTCCCTGAGAGCGGCTTTGCTGGAAGTGATGCTTTTTCTAAGCACTGTGAATCCTAAATTTATATAAATCCAAAGCAAAGACTTTCCTTCACAATGTTTAGATATAAGCTCCAATTTAAGTATAAGCTTTGCCTTACCTTCTCCAAAACTAATAGTGTGCTATGACTTAACTCCAATTAGGATTTCTACCTTGAGAGAAATGCAGAATAAAAATGGAAAGGTGTATTTTTCCCTCTTGTGCTTCCAGCATTTTCTCTTCCATTTGATAAAACTCCCAGAAATTCTCACTGAAACTAGGATTTTAGTATACTAGACTCAGTAAAGGAGCAAGAGGTTAAATTTGGCTCCTGTATTTCTGTGTGTGCATGGGGTGTGAAGGTAAAATTCCCCTCTTCTTTTCTGGAATGAGTTCAGGTCATGGTAATACCCTGTGGCAGGATCCATCTCACCTGTCTGTATATATAGCTTCAGTTCACCTATACCTTTTGGCTATCCCTTTCTAGTCAAGAAGAAACATAGGCACTTCTAAAGCATGAATCAGCAGACCTGTTTTAAATACCTGCTTTAGGGAGTGATGAATCTCCGCTGACTATCAAAGAAATCTTGAATAATGTACTCAGATGTAGCCGAAGATGATTTCCATCCATTGCCCCTTCTCTGGCAGACAGAAATGTCAACGCAGACATTTCTTGCAAGCCTGTTACAATAGTTATCGTTTAAACCGCAGTTAAAAAAACATAGGCGAGTGCCTAGATTTTGTGTATATTTGCAAAATAAGAGGCTGAGGCTCTTGTCGATTTTCTCAAATCTGCATTTCAATGAGTTTTTCTATTCTCCTTTAACAAAACTTTTAGTCAAGTTCCTGAATTATGAAAAAATAAAAGAATAAGAAAAAAGATTGTTTTATTTATTTCCTCAGTCCAAAGTGAATCTTTTGGGCAAACAGAATTGCAGAACCTACTAGTGCACTTCAGTGTTTTTATTGTTTATGTTTGACTCTTGTTCCTTTTTAGGGAACATATACTTCAGATCTAAGGGACAGGAAAAGCTTTGCTGAAGTGCACCCAGCGGAAGTGTTTCTTTTCCCCAGATATCCTGTGTAACTTGCTACCACCAGTTGCTCGGTCATGTCATGTTCCATCATGTGGAGTAATACATGATGACTGTGACAGCCAGATGTGACATGTCCCTCAAGGAGACGTTGCCTGAGGGGAAATGCTCATTATTTTGAAACCCATGACATTCTTCAGGACTGAAGTTATAAAAAACCAACCGTAATACCCAACAACAGCTTACCCCTCCTTGTGCAGAGAGATGTTGGCTGATTCTTCCTGCAAAGATCATAAGAGACCAGACACTGGCACACAATTAATCCGTTCATCTAATAAATTTTAATGAGAAATAAAAGGGCTCAGAATTCCATCTTCCTGATAAAAAATGTAATGAGAACAAAACCCAGCATTAAGATTACTGTGTGAACAGAAATTATGCAAACTATTTCCTTTTGACTAAGGTTAGAATGAGAGTACCAAGACAAGTAAACGCTGTAAATTTAATCAGTTTTTTTCGAAAGCATCAATACAGCAATTTGATTGTTCTCTATAGATGCTGTGCCAGCTCTTGACAGGCATGGTATACTGTAGGCTAGGCTAAGTAAGGAAGACACAGACAAAGAAAGACTAAGAACAACATGTAGAGCAGCTTATGTAAGGAGAAGCAGAGCACACAAAGATACTTAGGAAAGAAGGAAAGTGGTCAGTGAGATGAGGTGTGCAATAAAAATACATATTTCCTTCACTGCCAAAAGAGTTGTCAGATGCATTCAGAAGAGTTACTGATGAGAAAAGTTATTTTGTACCTGGTGAGCAAACAAATAGCTAATGGGGGTAAGCACCTAATGTCAGCCACTGTTCCTAGATATGATAAAAAATAGCTGAGGCTTTCTACTTAGCGGAGGAAACATATTTAAATGAGCCATTCTTTTGTTCTGAGTTCATAGCCAAGATTCAGTCTAGCAAGGAAGGGAATGGTGCTGAAATTAACAGCTGTGTTTAATCCCAGAACAGCAGAGAAGTGTCTGCGTTACACAGAACACCTATGTACCATAGTGTCAAACTCATAAGTGCCAATAATTTACACAGATCAAATAAATGATAATAGCAAGTTTGTGGTTGTATCTGGTGTAGCTGCAGTGAGTTTCTATTTTTTAGCTGGAAACCTAGGCAGTTTAAGATACTATAGAGAAAAAGCCTCAGGTCTGCCCCCCCGAGTTCTACCACCAGTCTTTATGAGAATGTGATCACATGGAGGAATAATACAAATGGAGGAATCTATATAGGGCGGTCACCATTTGTGATACATGATCTATCTTCTGAATTTCATACATCAGCAGTGCAGTTGCTGAGGGGACCAGTCTGTCTCTGCTCTGACAGATACATAGTAGGTTACAAAATTTCACAGACACCCCCTGCCACGCCACCAGATGTTACCGCTGGGATCAGCCAGTCTGATCTTGTTTTCTTTAGAGACTGTTAAAGGCCACCTATATATTCCTTGTAGCCAGCCCGAGGAGTTTAGCACAATGCTTAGGACTCTCTTAACTCCTGGTAGACGTGAAAAATATGAGTGTCCTACCAAAACCTAAAGTCCTTGTGAAGGTAGGGCCCAGTTCGAGGAAAGAACCCCAGGCTTGGTATCATCTAATTCTCTTCTGAAAACGCTAGATTTGGACCAAGAGCTCGTCCCTGCAGAGACACTACCAGTAAAATGTTTGCGTCTGCCCATTAACAACTACTGTTAAAGATCCGTTAATGACCCAGTTTTTAATGAAAATGTGGTGTTGCCCAATGCAGTGAGGGATTTTTATTTGAAGTATCATGTGGTAATAATTGGTGCTTTTGAAAACCTGGAAAAATATCATCAGCACAAGAGTCTTTATCAGTTATGCCTGTAACTTTCTCAAAGAAAAAAGAAACAGTTTTGTATGGCAAAACCTATCTTCTTTAAATCCCCATTTTGACTCACTGTAATTACATTTAGAACACTGTAATTACATATTGTAATATTATTAGGTAGTTGAATTTTTTGTTAACAGTGTTATAATTTTACTTGTGAGTGATGTCACACTAACCAGTTTATGTTTTGCTAACTCATCGGTTTTAGTCTTTTCAAACAAAGAAACAGCATTTGCAGTTCTTCCGTCCTTTCAGTATTTCCCTTTATAAGGCCCACAAGATTACTCTTAATATTAGTGGTTCACCCACTAAGCATCTAACAGGGCAAGCGTCATCTCAGCTGACTTTAACTATCCAGATGTTACTCATTTAGCCTAAACTAAATTAGGCTTGTATAGCCAATTGTACTGCACAGAAGGAGAAAGGCTCCACCAAATCATAATTAACACCACTTACTTAGAATAGGAGCTGTATTTTAAAGGCTGTCCCCTCCTGAGAGAGAAAAGAGCTTCTATGTGACTAGCTCAAACTTAATAACTAAGTAGTAGAGTGCTAAAATTAGGTGAGATGAATCCTGTCCAAACTGAGCAAAAGTCTCATAATCATTGCAACAACCAATCCTACTTTCCTGCTCTTTCTTCAAAATATTTAGTCCCTCAGTTCTAACACTTGAGATACATACTTAGCAACAGGCATCCTTACCCTAGATCACCTCTTCATAAGGCATCCTGCTGCTGCAGAAAAGTATGATCTTAAAAAATATG
Organism: Ibidorhyncha struthersii; assembly: GCA_013398815.1. Lineage (NCBI taxonomy): Eukaryota > Metazoa > Chordata > Aves > Charadriiformes > Charadriidae > Ibidorhyncha > Ibidorhyncha struthersii. The sequence continues at coordinate 23,828 of VZSZ01009508.1, forward strand.
GTAGTGGCTCACAGGATTTTGCTAGCAGATCTTGCACACGTACATAATCCTTATCACACTGGTAGTATTTAAAGCCTAAGCATAAACCTTAATCAAACTCAGTTTTCAAGAGAAATTATCCATCAACTTAGAAGAAATTGATTTTGCAAACAAAGAGGATCTTTTTTTTTTTTCCACCCGTAAATTACACCTGTCTGATCCTCATTCTCTATCTCTACAACTGCAACTAAAATAACCAAACTTACACAGAAACGAAAACGTACAGATAAGGCCAGCTCTGTACTCATTTATATAGGTGTTTTGTTCTCTCCCCAGTGATTCCTGCTGAATATTTTACCTGTGCTTTCATAAAATGTGAACGATGGATGAGAGTGTGCTTTATTTACTCTTATTCTTTAGCACTTAGTTCTCTGGTAGATTCATTTATTGTGATGAAACTACCAGGAAAACAGCATCCCACTCAAACTGACTAGGCAGCCAGAATCTGGTCCTACATTATACAAGTGCAAATAAGCATTAAGGATAAACAGGAGATGATCTCTATATATGGAGGAGTAAGATTATTGTTCAAATAATATGCCTATTTTCCTCATTCTGTGTAGGAAGAATAAGAATATTGTCTTCTTAGAGCTATGGCAAATCCTAAAGCCTTAAATAGACAATTTCCTATGCAATCAAAGGGGTCAGTATATCAACTGTACATCAACTTTAGAATCTGTGCCTTAACCTTACCATATGCAAAAGATAAATGGAAAGCATTTAGGTGATAGTAACAGTTTTGGTGTCATTTTCAGTAGCATCACAATCCAATCCCTTTCTGACTCCATGGGACAAACTTTCAGCAAATTTGGTAGAGCTGGGCTTGTGTTTCCTACTCACACGTTTGGAACCACCGAAGCTCAGGGCTTACTCATCAGAGTGGCTGAATGCTTAAGTCCAATATACAGAAATAATGCCTGTATACAGAAATACTCATAAATATACAAGCAAATGCTACTTATAGATCATATTAAAGCAAAACTAACTTGGAGGCTAAGAAAGTGCAAATAACCATTGTGGAAAAGTCTGTGTATTTTAGAAATAATTTGAGTAATAGCAATTGTCTCATTTCGTGACTTCAAATACACGAGATATTGTACCAGCTTTTGGAAGATGAGTAAATATCACAATAGTCCATACCTCTTAGCCTTGACAGGTTAAATGCATGGCACATATGCGAACTACAGGGCAGATGAATTAGCTGTGTTGATTTTTTCGAGGAAATCCAAGTGACAACCAGACACAGATTTACCAGCAGCGATAAGGAGGTTTTATTGTTTCCATTAACATCAGTTGACACAAAACATATTTCTACATTGATGTCTGTGCTGTAAAGTTGAATGGCTGCACAGCCCTTCCTCCCCCTTCCCCCCATCTCCCTGTTTGGACCAGCGCTCTTTCCATCCCCATTTTATGCTGCAGGCTGTCATGGCCTGTGCTGAAGGTAAGTACAACCTGGCATAAAATGTGAGAAATAGCTGAGGATACTGTCAGACATATTTAATTTAAGACATTAGTATTCTCCATTGCTGTAATCAATCTGGTGGGTTGTTGGTTTTTATGCTGCAGGTTGTTTTGCTGCTTCTGTTGACTGGCCCAGCACTGTGGTGGATTCAGTGCTGTCGCAGAGCGCTGCTGCATCTCCCTCGCTGCATCACTCTGACCTAAAATGATGGATGGCTTGGATGACAGTTAAACAGCAGTGAAAAGACAAGAGCTATTGCAGTTTAGGAGACATAAATGGGCGACATGGGTCGAAATATGTTATTCTTCTGTGAGAAGGGGGAGGAAAGGAGAAACTGTATATTTAGAGTAGTCAGAATATCAAAGACAGTGTTATTAGATACAGTATATTTAAGCTGGTAGATTGTTGTTAATGAAGAAGCTACCATCGTGGAGGGCATGGGACAATTTAAAAGTTATTATAAAACATTATCTATCAAAAAAGATAAAAATGAGAGGAGGCAAATACCTAAATATGCTAACAGACATCAGTGGCAATTGCTAGGTTCAGCAAAACTCTTGCTGATTAACAAATTTGGCCACTGAGAAATTTGATGTCATTGATTTGTATGAACTGGAAATAGATCAATGGAAAATTCACTGAAGTGATTTTTTGTTGTTGTTGACTCTTACAGCTTAGTCAGACAGTGAAATGCACTGAAACAGGCAACAGCAAGAAATTAGATCACCAAGTTATGTACAAATAGGACTGTCTGGAGCTACCAGATTTAGAATAAACTAGTTTTAATATTAAACACCATCTTTCTTCCAGTAACAAAAGAACCAATTTTGATCCCTTGTAACAGGCTTCGGGGCTAGAAAGTGAGCACATTATCCTTCCACAGATTTTCATCTTATAATTACAGGATGTTTGTATATCTGAAGCATCATAAGCATGCATGGCAAAGCTACTGACTACTCTCTCTTCGTGAAGCTTAAACAAGAGACGAGGGGAAAAAAAATCCCAGCACGATCTATCCACATAAAACAATCAACACAGGTCTCTTTGTTTCTAAAACTCCTAGATTACAGGCATCAACCCCGTTCCTTCACTTGAGACTCCACTCTTCCTGGGAAGCTAGGCTAAGCCTCCTGCTAAGCGTGATCTCCTCCTACCTGGGAATGGTACCCTGAGCTACCTCTGAAAACCTGCGCTGGGATTTAGCACAAAGCCTCTCTCTGGCTTGATTTATGCTGTCAACGCTTATAGCAGTTTTGGATTTAAGCTGCACTTAGGAAGTTTACTAAGTGATGTTCGAGGTGACATATGTAATGGCTGGGGCAAATGCTCCCAAAAGCCAAGAGGAACAACATTAAATTCCTCAGCTTCTTCATTAGAGGCTGTCTGGATCTCAAAGAGAGCCGGAAAGCATGTATTTGCAATATTAAAAGGGGATGGGTTTGTATCCTCAGGGCAGAGAGAAGCCCTTTATGCAACACAGAGGACTCTTGAGGATTCAAGTACACAGCTCCGTGGCTTCTCTTCCCAGGGCCGATTGAAAATGTCATAGTGAGACCTTGTGTCACTTTGACAAAATGCCTTTTCAGTCTTACGTCCTTGTTCATATCTAATGACTGGTATTGTTCCCTGTAAGAAGTCCCAGGAAGGCTTCCTGGGGCACAAGAGTCCACTTTTCCCAACTAAAGGCATCAGGCCCAGCACCACACAAGCAAAGCCCAACTGCGGTGCAGCAGCCTTGTCTTTTATGCTGCAGTTTGTTTCCTTTGCCTGTAACGGCTCTGAGCTGTGTGCTCGCTGCACCAGCAGCAGGATGAAAGCAGTAAAAAGCTTGTGCTGAACCTGTCTTTCCCAGACTTGCTCAGAAAGGTGCCTGTGTAATTCCAGGACAGGTGCACTTGGCAGGGTGCTTCGGAGTCCTCATAGTCTCGCCTATTTTATTGTTGTGCAACTACCTTCATTTCAGTAGTTACACGGGTTTTATCTGGTCAGCCCTAGAATGTCTGTCCACCAGTGAAACTCTGATGCATATGGCAGGGAGCTGTTCAAGAAGAGAATAGACGTGGTCAGCGTGGCCTGCTGTAACCTCATTGCCAGTCATGTGCTCGTTAGAGATGCCTATGGGCACGTGTCAGACTGATGCTACCAACACGCTGCCCTGTTATGTTTATCCATCAACGAGTTTGAGAGTTCATAAGTCATTAAATTGACTAGAGCTTTTGTAGCTCAGACTTGCACTGTAAAGGAGCAAGAACTCCCTTTGTGATTCTGGGCAAATAATTAAAAATCATTGTGCCTTATTCCATCCACCTGCGCAAATGGATATAATGCTACTTCTCACACCCAAAGGGTTTAAGAATAAATGCTGTTCAGATTAGAAACTGTATCAGTAGGAGCCAATAAATATGTTGAATAGATACTGAAAAGAGTGGACTACAAAAATGCCAGTGGACCCGACACTTGTTCTGGCAGCTCAGCACTTTTCTGTCATAAACATCATCTTCCTTCCCTGCAGGAGAATCAGTCCCAAGACTCACTTCTCAACGGGTGGCATATAAAGCAGTCAAAGAATGAAACCAAACTAGAAGCTTAGCTGCCATCAAACACAGTAGGGTATATTCATCAGGGTATATAATCAGCCTAACATTTTTTTATACATATATATATATTAGGACCATTTTTAAAAATCCAGGTGACTTTCATATGTATATACTGATACATACCCCTCCCTCCATGTATAAAACAATCAGAAATATAAACCAAGTACTGTAGGTAGGAGTAATCAGCCATAGGGTAAGATTAATTTTGCTGCTTGCCTCTGCGTGATTAACTCAAACCTCAGCAATTGACATTTGTCAAGAAGAGCCTGCCTAGCACTAAATGAGTACACTTCAGGGATTGTACCACTGTGTTCTTGTACTATATAGCTCTGCATGTGGCCTTTTGCTATCCCAGTATCACTTTTTAATAAGAAAACGGAGAACTACCAAGATTGCTGTAGTTTTAGATGCCGTGCACGAAAAGCTGCAGTAAAACCAAGAAAAAAATAAAAGTGTTCTTAATGAACAACCTATTGATGTAGGTGACCTGGTTAAAAACAGGGGCAATACAGGTGGGATCACTGAAAGCCCTGAGACAGCTCCATTACAGGTGATTGCAAGCTCTGCTTCACGGCAGAGCCAAAGCTCCCAGGGAAGAGCTAGTACAGGGAGCCGTGGGACGATGATGTGCACCCTGTGCAGGCACAAGCTACAGCGGGTGTCACAGTGGATCCTTTAAAGTCTTCCTTCAGAGCAGAGCCAGCACCCGAAGAGGCAGAAAGGAGCCAGACAAAGGAAGGAGCTAGAAACCAGCCTTGCTACCTGTCACCCTTTCTCCCTTGGCACCAGGTAGATGGAGGAGTTGAAGAAAATGTGATGAATCTATTGGCTTTCTTCAATCTTAGCCCCTAAAGCTGGGCAACTGGTAAAAGTTCTTTGAATCAGATGTAGACTCAGCCCTTTGCGAGATGGATGAAATACCAAAAGGCTTATGACACTGGAGAGATTTCTGACCTTTTTCTGGCTATTGAGGAGAAGAGCAGGAGAGGTTGAATGGGAGAAAGAGGCCAGAGATCACAAGCAGAGGCAAGGAAGAAAGGATTATGACTGAAAAAAAAAAAATTATGCAGTGTGGGGAACATTGAAGTCCTGGGTGTGAAATATGAAAAATGGAAGTAAATATACAATCAGATCTTAGGGGCACATGGAATAAAGTTATTTAAGATTTAAATAAAATCAGTTAAAATAATCAACAGAGTAGATGTTTTATTCTGATTCATTTAATTTGTTATTTTTTTTGCCTGCGTTTTCCTTCTAGCCTGACAAGAATGCAGTCTAATGATTGTAGCAGAACATCAACCTACACTTTAATGAGCAAATGCTCCTTTTAGTTAATTCAATATCTATGCTTTTTTTGGAAAAACATATTAGTGTCATGAGCAGAGTTGCTAGAACTGTTGTATATTTAGTGATATTTTAATGGTTGGTAAAGCCCAGGGAAAGCACTGATATCTTTATTGATATAAGTCTATAAGTTCCATTATCTGAAATGAGCTTGTTGGGGAACAAGGAATTTTGATTATTCGATGCCTCATATTTCAGTCGAAAGCTGGAGCCCTGCCTTTTTTGGTATACCTGCAAAAACCCATTATAAAATACAATAATGAAAGCAAAAATTTAGTAAGTCAAAATAGTAACGCTATTGCAGAATCACTGCTTTATTTCAAGGAGATGGTATGGAAAAAATACATCAGTGGTTCGTAGCAGTTTCTGTACTAGGTCCACTGAGTCGAATGGAGTTGATAACTGCTTTCCCTTTAAACCACAGTGATCTCTGAAAGAAGGTAGTATAGAAGGGAATAATCTTCGAGATGTTTTCCATCCTCTCTCATTTTTCTTGCTTTCCCCAGATTAATGTCTGTGGGCACCACTGTGAGAGCAGCCCTACAGTGCTCAGCCTGTGGGCTCCATGCTGTAGAAATGCTCTGACAGCACTGCTTGTGGCTGCTAGCTGATGTTCTCCCCCTCCTCTTTCTAACCTGACAAGAATGTGAAAGGATTGTTTATTTTTAAAACATCAAACCCACATTTCAATAAGTGAGTGTCCTAAGTGAGTCTTTTTGTCAATTGGATGCCCTTGCCTGTGCTATATCTTTAATAACTCTAAGCCCTGTGTTTTTAACTCTTAAGGAGTTTGTCATGTGCTGCCATTGGGGGTGGCAATGAGTAAATGAGCAATATAAAGTAAAAAAAATCAAAAAATCAGGAAGACAGAAATTTCAGTTTTCCAAAGCCTGTTTAAATTAGCACTGCCGGTCTCTCCTGCAAGTAGTTGCAGCTTTCTAGCAAGCTTTCTGCTAGGCAGCCAAGAGGAGGTTTGGAGTACAGGCAGGGAACTCACACAGTTTCTAGGACAAAGAAAGGGAAAGAGTTTAGGTTCAGAGGGAAAGATGCTTTTATGCTTAGAGTTGTGCTTCTAGCTGTGTACTAACTTAGCTGGACTGCACACTGGGTAGATAAGCAGCTGAAAAAGACAGAAGGAACCTTCCCCTGGGTGTTCTTATTCATGGAGACCCATGCAATCCAAGATACCTTGATCCCAATACCACATCATATGGGGCTGCAGTGTTTCTTCCAGGATATCCCAGAAAAAAGGAACTTCAAGCCCCCACTGCAGCAGACATACCTCTTGTGAAATCAAGCTGTCCTGGCTCTTCTGCCAGAGTGGTCTCTTCGCTGTGGAAACAGAGTGTATTAGCCTGTGGCTATGTGCATGGCAGCATCAGTGCAGCCAAAATGCTCTACCCAATTAACCCTAATTACCCAAAGACTTCAGGTGTCTTGCAGTTCTGAGGAGAAGGATTTGGGGGTCTTGGTAGATAGTAAATTATCCATGAGCCAGCAATGTGCCCTTGTCGCCAGGAAGGCCAATGGAATCCTGGGCTGCATAGGGAAGAGTGTGGCCAGTAGGTCGAGGGAGGTCATTCCCCCCCTCTACTCTGCACTGGTAAGGCCACAACTGGAATACTGTGTCCAGTTCTGGGCTCCCCAGTTCAAGAGAGACAGGGAACTACTGGAGAGAGTCCAGTGTAGGGCAACAAAGACGACTGAGGGATTGGAGCATCTCCCTTATGAGGAAAGGCTGAGAGAGCTGGGACTCTTTAGCCTGGAGCAGAGAAGGCTGAGGGGAGACCTTATTATTGCTCATAAGGATCTAAAGGGTGGGTTGAAGGAGGATGGAGCCGGACTCTTTTCAGTGGTTCCCAGTGACAGGACGAGGGGCAATGGGCACAAGTTGGAACATAGGAAGTTCCATTCAAACACAAGGAAAAGCTTCTTTACGGTTGGGGTGACAGAGCACTGGAACAGGCTGCCCAGGGAGGTCGTGGAGTCCCCTTCTCTGGAGATTTTCAAGACCCGCCTGGATGCAGTCCTGAGTAATGTGCTCTAGGCAATCCTGCTTTAGCAGGGGAGTTGGACTAGATGATCTCTAGAGGTCCCTTACAACTCTGAAAATTCTGTGATTCTGTGTCCCAAGAGACCTTCAGGTAGTTGAGATTCTACTGTCATTTGTTATACAGGAGGGACTTAACAGTTACAAACCCCCTCTCAAATGACTAGCCCTGTTCATTTTATAAGGTTTTATATTGGAATTGACTTAGGAAAAAGGCTGATCTACTCAACCTGTCAGTGGTTAAGTATGTGATACTCGGAGACATAAGCAAATAAATGGCCTACTAAGTAGAGCATATACAGGATGAAAACACACAGAATACATCCAGTATGTTTAACTCTTGTGTAAAAGGAGCTGAGTAGCTGAAGTCGGTTGCTATAGCTAATTCCAATGCAATTTCTTTTGGAACAAATGAATAAGAGCGATCAAATGTATTCTTTTTTTTTTTTCCATCGCACAGCCTCGAGATATGTGTCCTGCCTAAAATACTGAAAAGCATGAATTGAAGAGTTCATCAGCTACAATCAAAGCATTTATATGGTGCACGTCAATATTACAAGTTGTAGACACACCATAGAAGTACATGTTTACATCCAACTGAATGCTTTCTGAATAAGCCATAATTACCAAATCAGCTGTACTGATTTGAGTAATGCTGACCTGGGGGTGTACAATAGTCCTACGCATTTCATCTTGAGTTATCAAACTGTGCGTTTGCAGGGTACAGTATAAGTGGATGCTTATATCTTATTTTCTGTAGCTGTGTCATCTGTCTCTGATTTCAGTAGGACTAGTTTTGAAAAAAAGGGTGCAGCTGTTGACAAGCACTGTGTGTAGATCTAGCTAATGGAGCGTTTACTGTAGGAGAACAATGCTTTGGTATAGAGGACTGTGACAGAAGTGGAATGATGCTACAATGTTCTGAATACCATAAGAACTGTGATAGTTTAACAAAACAGATATAATTTATACAAACATTTTATCTTAAGTAAAGCCGCACTATCATTATGCAGATCATTAGGATTTCCTGAATGGCTGTATCACATACATGCCCACTGGAATTAAAAACTGGAAAGCACTGGACCTATTTTGAATAGAACCTGTCACCACCACGCTACCAGTACCAGCTCTGAAGGTCTTACGGCCTGTCTCCAACAGGTCACAAGGTTAGTTTTGCCAGCTTTTGATCTTAACAGGCCAAAGGTCTGTAAACACTGAAAAAGTAACTGGGACTTCAGGTAGCTGTCAGGAGCAAAAAGCACTCAGCTACCTTTTAAATGATATTTTCCTATATCTGTAAAAATAATTCAGTTCAGAACCAAGAGAAGAATCTTTCACCAGAGTCTGCTGTGGGAAAAGCAGGGTTTTCTAGGAAGCTGAGAGTCACCGAAGCAAGAGGACAGATAAAGATATCCTGTCAGCTATATGAAGATATAGTCTACTCTGTCCACTCCTGAGCTCCTCAGTCCAAGAAAACTATGACTGAGTCCAGCACAGGGCCATGAAAATGACTAAGGGACTGGAGCATCTTTCATATGAGAACAGGCAGAGAGAGCTGGGACTGTTCAGCCTGTGGAAGAGGAGGTTCAGAGGGATATTATCCACGTCTATAAATAAATAACTGGTGGGAGGAAATGAAGGTAAGGGAGCCAGGCTCTTCTCAGTACTGCCCTCTGACAGGACAAGAGGCAATGGTCATAAATCATGTGAAATTCCACCTGAAGACAAGGAAACACTTTCATACTATGAGGGCTGTCAAACAGTGGGACAAGGTTCCACTGTGAGGTTGTGGAATCTCCTTGGAGCTGTTTAAACCCTAACTGGACATGGTCCCGGACGATCTGCTCTAGGTGACCTTGCTTGAGCAGGAGAGTTGGACAAAATGACCTCCAGAGGTCCCTTCCAACCTAAATGATTCCGTGATTCTGTGAAACTAAGCTGAAATGATTTGGTTTGGGCATTTAGGTCCCCCCTTCCCCCGCTTTTGAATATTCTTTTTTTTTTTTTTAACAAATACATAGGATCTTATCTTAGATCAATGTATTTAAAATATTTTTGTCATGACACTGAAAAAAAATTTCTTAACCATATGCAGAAAACATGTATTTGTGCAAAGTGGTGGTTGCATTATGTAAGTAGATGCTCTTTTCCTTACTGGATAGCAACAAATTGATGGGGTGAGACAGGGTGATGGAGAAGGATAAAGAACGGAAAGAAAAGCAGATGAAAGGAAGAAGAAAGAGAATTCTTAAGAGTGGAAATGTAGTCATTGCAGAGATTGTTGCATATAAAATACCAGGTAGCAATAAACTGAAGAATGCAGTAGATGAACCTGAATGAGTTATAAAAAGCCATTTCAGTGGCAGGAATACATTAAAAAGCCTTTATAAAAGGAATCAATTACTTGCTCTTTCACAGGAAAAAGCACAACTAAGATGCATGCACGAAAAGCACTTAGTGTCATGCATCCATGATTCTAAGACAAAAGAAGGAGAAAGGAATTATTGGTTTTGCTTAGTTTTTATTAAACATCTATACCTTTTCCTATTTTCTTTTTTTTTGGTACTTATTTTATACTTTAGTGGAAATACTGGGCAGCTAGAGAAACGAAGCTGCCTGTAATACTTGAAAAATGCTTGGTAACATGCATTCCTTTGTCCTAATGCGTTCTGCCACAAAGGAATGCAAGCACCTTTCAGGTTTTCACTAGGTGAAACTTCCCAGAGGTTAAAAAAGTATCTTGCTGGAACAGCTCACTGTCCCATTGCAGTGAGGGTTGAGAACCGGGTACTTCAAGAGAAACCAAAAAAAGCAATACAATATGCAGATCTACTCTCAGCATGATGGAAACCATGCAAACCAAGTTTTTTATAATTAAGTTTCTTCTTTTTTTTTTTTTTTTATAATTTAGTATTTTATAATGTTATTGCATTTATTTTTTTTTAGCATTTGTAGATTAGGCTTATGGCCTTGAACTGAAAAGCAGATATTTAAATATTCAAATGATCTCACTGTAGTTATTTAGATTGCTTGCATGCTTTATCTTAAGAGGAAGAAACGCTTGGGCTGCTCATAGCCCCAGTTATTCCTCTCTGGGGCTCAAAATAGGAAGAACAATTAGGATTAGTGTTTGCAGTCTCTTTCCAAATCACTTATGGTTAAATACTGCAAAATTTCTAGGTTTCCGTAAATAAAACAAGACTTGTTTGCAAATTAAAAATTCAATGTTCATTGAAAAAACATACACAAAAGTTGCTGTTTATTTTTTCCCATGCTATTTATTTTTTTCCTTTGTATGTTGTTTTTATGGTTGGTGACATTCTGAACTTTTCAGTGGAAGGTTATACAAAAAACTTCTATTATATTAGATATTCATACACTTTGAGCTATTTTAAGATGCTTTATGGGTTTTATTACTTCTGTTTGTAGCATTTTTACTTTCTTCCTGAGTATTCACTCTTCTGTGTCTCACTGATGCCTGAGTCAGGAGACCTACAACCAAGTGTCTCCTGGTTGATGCACCCTAACAGGAAAGTTGTCAGAAGTTAAATTCATGATAACTACAGCCTGAAACTTGTCTTGTAACTGTCATATGGGGAAAGACTAATGCAGACATCTTCAGTAGATTTATAGACTTGGGTTGATCTGTCTCACCAGTGTTTCAAGATTTCTAAGAGTACAATACTTCCCTGATAACCAGAGAGATGTTACTGCCTGTCACAGTTTGTAGTTTAAATATACTCCATTATTGCCTGTCATAGTTTGTACTTCAAACACATTCAGTTTAAAACTACAAACCAATGAATTATAACACAGATAGATCCTGAGCTCAAGCCTTCAGTTAATGAAATATAGTATCATCTCAGCAGTGTTATGATTAAGGGTGAATGTTTGTTAAAGCCATGACTTTACCAAAAAAGTGTCTTTTAAATTGTCAGTATATTTTGTGGCCAGCTTATAGCTCAGCAAGCTTTCATCACAAACGCTTGTGAGTTTGACTTTAGACATGCTCAGTATAGTGGGATAAATGTTTGCAATTACAAAAATATTTAATTAATTGCAAAACACAATTTATTTAGTGGGCTTGTGTCTTAATTTTCTATTGAAAACATTAATATTAATTTAATATTATTAGTAATTATTATTATTCATTTTTTTCCAACCTGTTACCTTTAAAGAGAAGTTAAATGTTTGGTATTTTCTACTGTGGAGCTGACTTATGAAAGAACCTTTCTGTCAGCACATGCATACTCTACCACATAACACGATGAATTAATATTTTTTTTCAAAAATTTTCAAAACACTGTGCAGACAGTATACTGATGACTATATGCGGTCCATATATTCTAAAGAATCATTAAGTTTACTCCTGTTCTGCACTCCTTGTGCTGGTTTTGCTTGATGATAAAACTTGCACACGTTGAAATGCAATGCTGGGTTGGATACACAGTAAAGACTAAACAACAATTTCCATTATAAGGTTACACTGTTTAGATACCCATAGATTTCTGCCACTTTAGCTCAGCTTGATAAATTTTTCCAGGCATGATCTCTACTCGAAGATGGCTTAAAAAAAAATAATTTACAGACACAATTTCATTATGTTGCTGAACACGATGAGTTCATTTTACCCATTATATCTCTGTTTCTGTAACTATTAAATTTACATTATATGAATATATAAAAAGTTTATGTTTAAAAAAACGGTGTATCTAAATTTTTTTAGAGTTGGGAGTAAAAGACAAAAATAGATCTTATTGTTTATCTTTAGATAAATGTAGATCCTTAAGATGACAGACTGCAGAATTTAAATATTCTAGGTATGTTCCATTTCACAACCCATCTAGAGTTTGAAGGCATGGAACACGTCTTGTTTTGCATACATATATTTTAAAAAATCTTTAAAACTAAGAAATTTAAATTTCATTGCTGGGACATCAAGGATGCATGATAAATGCTTAAAGACTGATGTTAAAACTTCACTCTGAAAATTATTTTGCAGGGAAGTAATTTAGGCAGATGAGGAATCGCATGTGCTAACAAGACCAAATTCCTATTTTGAGAAAAATATTTTTCCCCTATTTTATATAACTCATGATTTAACAGGTAAAAAGGTGCGTGTGTTTCTGGACATTCAACTGATACCTAATTGAGATGGAAGCTCCAGTGCAACATCATCTGCCTGAAAAGTTTCTGGCTCCTACACCTGTTTGTCCATTTCTGAAAATGTTGTGAAATGTTCATGACTTAATGTCTGAATTCAGTAGTGCCTGGTTAGTTACTGTTGCAGGAAAGATCATCCGTTTTTCATGGAGATAATGTAGAAAGTGCATTTCATTCCTTCCAGGCACAACTCTTCCTGGCAAACTGTCCTTTCCATTCAGTTCTCTGCACACGGGAGGGGGACATGTTGCAAGGGAGATGAAGGGACAGAAATGAAAAAATTATATGGGATTTATAGCGTGAAGCAACATGTCCATATCACTGTATTGCCCTTGGGACTAACATTACATCTTCTGGAGGACCCGATAATAATATTTTAGATTTCAGTTACAAAATCCGTTTGCCTGCCTCAGATTTTGTGTATTTCTGTCATTGCAGTATCACAGTGCCTCCTGGGGATTTCAAAATAGAAATGGCAATGATCGACTTTCTTTCCCAGCCTTGAGAAGAAAAGAAAAAAAGAAGAGTTAACTGATAAGTTTATTTTCTTTTAATTATGGTGATGCTTAAGTAGATGCATCCCATGACAGGAAGCTGATCTAGGGAAAGAATTTAAGTAAAGTTTTTGTCCATATGAGAGCATGGTGAGCTGCTGCTGTGCTGCATCATCTATAAGAAATACCTCACTGGTTTGTGATTGTTTAGGACTGTTTAGTTTTTCTTCAGCAGACCTGGTAACAGATGATTTATTGCCTCATCTATTTCATTATACGCACCTGCCCTTTCTATTCCTTTGTGCCTTAAAGCTATTTTAATGACAGTGTTGCTGTTTACCTATAGCAAAACAGAAATAACCGTCTGTAATTATTTTAAAAGAATATTTTCTGACACTTAATTTAAAAAAAAAAATTCTTCTGAAAGTCTCTCAACCCCATGCATCAGGAGGAGGTGGTTCTGGGAGGGCAAGGTGCACATCTCCTTTCTTCCCATCTGGTTCTAGTGGAAGGAAGAAATGCCTGAACCACCATCATCACCACTGCCTGGAATGTGAGGCTCTTGAAATGCCCTGGGGTTTGAATTAACTTGGAAGGAGTGCTCATGTAGGTGAGCTCAGGAGACTTCAGCTATTTTGGAGCAACATTTCACACATTTTTATTTCAATATCATTAGATCTGTATTCAAATTTTCTACAGAATCTGATTTTAAACTTGATCATTGAGCTTAAACTGGCCTCCAATCCAAATGTGAATGTTACCACACTCCCTGACTGTAAGGCACATTTCTATTTGACTATAAATGGAGGCAGTTTTTCATTATTGTCTTATGTGAGTCAGTAAACCAAAAGGGAACCACAAAAACATTTGCAAAGCTGACAGGTAGTTCTTTGTATCAATACTGATTGCTTAAATCTCCAGAGCACCTTATGAGCAAGTGTGTATTCCCCAGTGCAGTGCTGTACCATGTGAATGTTTAGCACGGAATATTACAGCTATGAACACAGCCCACATTCGGGAAACAAAAATAGAGATTGAGTAACTGTGTGAGGCTAATAGCGGGTGTATCTCTGAGGAACTGAATGGATCATAAAACCAATTTTGCAATAAAACCCTTTTTCCCATCTAAGGTGGGTGCCAATGCAATGGGCATCAAAGCTTATTCTCCTTTTAATGACAATGCAATGGTGAAAGTGTACATGTCACTGGTCCCTGAAGAAAAAGCTTCAAACTCCACAGCGTACTGCAGCACTTCAGCTGTCTATGATCTACTGGATGGCAGCCAAGAGGAACCCGGAGGAAATGGCGAGAAGTGCTCTTTACCGTAGTGCAGTGAGGGTTCTCTTCTTTGTAGGAAGATAAACCTTTTCAATTATGTTGGGAGCTGTAAGAGTCTAATGTGGGCCCCACTGGTGAGATAATTCCTCCAGAAATTGGTGCAATATAGAAGTTTCTATTTTAAGAAGTGTTGTGTCTTTCTCCCCCTTCATCTGCACTGAGGGCTTTTTTTTTTCCTATTGAAACATTAGCAATTTACATAGCAACAAATGTGAAAACCCCTGAGATTTAAGTCTTGATTGTTGCTGATTCTATAATAGGACCATAAAAATATCTCTAAAAGGCAATTTCTTCACCTATCTGGTTTTGTGTTCAGTAACTCCTTTACAGGGATGACTCTTTACTGGTTCTTATATTCATTGTCAACTTCATCCTCGTATTCACTGAAAAAACTTTTCTTCTGTAGTATTTTTATTTGTCATTGTTTCCACATTATTAATATTATTATTATAATATATAACATATAATAGTAAAGTATGTCCTCTGCAAAATTACATGGAAGATTGCAACGTTTCTTGTGCTTTTCCCTGTGCTAATGCCTCTATGTCATTTAGCATCTCTTGGATGGGGTGCCACTCTTTTTTGTTGTTTCCTGCCTGAACAACTGTTTCTAGAGATTAGACCCTGATGAGGACTGCAAGTTTATGAACTGTTTCTTGAGAAGGGTCATGTGCAACCTACAAAATTCAATGTTATCGGAAGATTTGTAACATCTCCGTTGAGAACTCAATCAATAATTTTAACTTCAGACTAGTAATAAGGACTTTGCTTTGATAAAGTAGAGCTCAGGTTTAGTGGGCTCCAGCAGAATTGCGTTCCGCAGGCAATTTGCTATTAGACATCAAAGAGAAATCCCAAGTGTTGTTGACAGAACAAATGAATGAGAGTGGGAGACATGCCCAGAGTTCCTTCTAAAAATTATACAAAAGCAGCATGCAACCTGTTTCCATAGTTCACAGCAGCAAAAATAACTTCTGACTAGTCTATTTGATTAATATATTCCCACATTTAATGTAGCATGCCAAGGTTTTCCACAGTTAGGCTCTCAACTTTTGTTGGTGTAACCAGCAGTATTGTCTTACAGAGTCCATTTGTCTTTTCACAAAATTTACCAATCTAGTTGTTAATAGCATATGAGCCCCAAAGGAGTGTATAATATATACTTTGTTAATCAAAGCCGATCTAACACCTAAGCAGGCTGACTCGTTGCTGTTTGATGTATTTGTCCACTCTTGTCTGGATTCTGTTCCCACTGAAAGCAAAAGCAAAATGTCAGTGATGCCACTGCTGTGTTCATGATGGAAACTTGATGGACCATCTGACATGGAAAAATGTAGTTATATTTCTAAACCCAGTCATTTTGTTCTTTCTTAGACAGTACATAGGTAGGATATATATAATATTTGAATTTTTTTAACCTGATTTCCTAAAGAAAAAAGCATATACGGCTGTCTTTTCTGTATGTCCTTCTCTGCCTTCCTAATAATTTTTCAAATTTCTGACCAGGGTTCACATTTCAGAGAAGAATTGAGGTCCTGAGCATGTTTAAATTCTCACAGGTCTGGTTATGACTGGTGTCTAAATAGAAGAGAGAGCGCCCTTTTCCTGAGGGAAAGGCTGGTGACTTTTGCCTGCCAGCCTGTGGGCAGCTCGAGGCCGGTCCCAGCCCAAACCAGCCAGCAAGAGCGTGGAGTATCACATGAGGTTTAGGGAAGGAGGCATGGGGAGGGCTGGGGGGACACACATCGGAAGCCATGCATCAATGTTCTCACTGCTTAGTGATCTGTTTATAGGTGTTTCATTTTGGTGAACTCTCAACATTTGGCTGCACTGATGGCTTAATGACATCTAAGGGCTACAAACTGTGTTGATCTGGCTGTTGCCAGCTGAATTGGCTTCTGATCAAGTGGGTAGCTCAGGATTCCTCAGTGATGATGCTCTGGAGCCCAGCTGGAACATCAAGAGGTCTTCTGATGATGATGGGGCACACAGCAGCCTCTGGCCCGCAAGGCTGGAAACACGCAGAACGGCAGCAGTTGTAGGGTACCTGTCTGACCCAGCTCAGGTTCTTGCCTGAGGATGTGGCATAGGGGCTTCAACTCACTGTGAAGTTAGACTTGAATCCTGGTCTCTCTGGTGTGAAGAGATTACATAGGAAAAGACACACTGTCCTGAAGTTGTGTCCTCAGTCACAGCATTTAAAAGCGGGGTGTGTCTCGTGCTCTGTAAGCATGGTCCATACCTACTTGGTTTGGTAAGACTGATGCAGGATGGACGTATACGCTCCTGAAAATTCAGCCAAAGAACAGAGTAATCCAGTGAAGAGTTCAGTCTGGGAAAAGTTTTATCATTTTCTTAGAAGAAATAACTAGAGGAAAGAAAAGAGAAAAGGAGACAAGAACAGCTCTCTTCAGAACTGTTAAAGTTTGGAGAGAGGAAAAGCAAATGCATAATAAAGAGAAAAATAAGCTACTTTTCCTCATGCTTTCATACTTCACTTGGAAAATATGAATTCATCTTATCGGGAAGTATCTAATTGACTAGTACACATTTTTAAACAAAACCTATGCTATTTTACTCCTTGGTTCGATGGTATGCTTCACAGATAAATCTCCACTCAGTTAATATCCACGGTTCCGTGCTGACAACTTGATGAGTGGGTACCCATCTACACAAAGCTGTAAGTCAGCATGCAAGCTGACAAATAACAAAGGAACCTAAGTGCTGGATTTTTCCCTCAACATAAATGAAACTTGGGAGTTTGCAATGACAGTGCTGACAGAGCCTTGAAAATACCTGTGGTAATGGCTCTAAATCAAGAGCTATGGTAAGTTTCAGAAGAAATTTCATTAGTTTGAGGGAATGAGCACAGAAAAAGAAAAAGAAATACAAACTCTCTGGTAACAGATTAGCAGTAAGTATACAACGAGCCTAGGGGTGGAACTCTGCAACATCTTTTATATATAATTGTAATGCTTTCAACATAGAGAGAAAACTCATGTGACCACTTTCACTACCCCATCAATTCTCATCATCCGATTCAACTGTAAATTACTTCAGTGGTCCACAAAGAGCCCCAAACCAGGTACAAGTTTTTGTCACTGTAAAGGAGTAATGGATTTTCTGATGCATTCTTTTGAGGCATTCCTTAGAAGTTTCTTCCCCGTTTACCTTTTTGTACATATGGGATAATGTGACCTATTTTATTTGGCAATGTAGAGAATGCCTGTTGTTGTACTTGCAGGAAGGAAATAGCTTTGACACAGAGTGTCTATGCCGTTTGCCTTCTTGATAGCAACATGCCTTCTAAAAATGAAAATATTGCTAAGCAAATTTGATCGTCTTCATGCCTCTATATGGAAGAAAACTTGCCTAGTTCAAAATAATCAACAGCCTTACTAAATCCTTTAGTATCAGTTGTCTGGGAAGTAAAAAGGGCTATTATCATACATTAACACCCCCCCCCCACCCCCCNATATTGAAGTCTGGATTGATTTCAGTGAGAGCAGACGTTACTACAGCAAAGTCTGAGCAAAGGGGGCATCTGTTTTAGACACCTTTCGGAGGCAGCTGAGGAAATGTCATGACAGACCCAGGAACTTGATGCTGAGTATCAGCTGCCCCAGGTGGCTGGGCAAGGTTCTACCGAACACTTCCCTCTGGGAGGATTTATTGGTGAGGCCAGGCAATTGATGGCCAAAATATTGCCCTGGAAACTAGAATGAAAGGCAGAGGTAGGGAGAAGATGCTTGCTTCTGATCTTTATACCCATTTATCTTGAGGTAAATTAAATTAGTTGTAAAATACTGATAAACAAAGCCTGAAATAGATGGATGTTTACTGAATAATACCACAATACCCTCTGGAAATCCAGAAACGAGAATTCCAATTATGGCCTTAATTGTTTTATTAGTCAGTAGTGAATATTTTATAGGTAGTGGAAATAAGTTATTTTTCACTATTGCTAACTAAATGTCACATTTTCTTCCCAGAGTCCATTCATATTATTAAATTATGTTTTGAATGATCTTGCAAATGATAAACATATATAAACAACTACAAAGCCTTTCCTAGAAATAGTTTTCAAATAAAAGGAATTATATGCTCTGGCAGGGGGGTTGCACTAGATGATCTCCAGAGGTCCCTTCCAACCCTGACCATTCTGTGATTCTGTGATAAGGCTATACAGTAAACTTGCGATATAAGTAAAGAGATATCTTTTGAAATTTTTGAACCTAGGTAAGGTAAAACTTAAATAGGTACCTAAAAGCAATACATAAAGGTCAAGGGTTTTTTAGCAAAAAGAATGAACGTAGTATTTTGACAAATACTCATGTTAGGTCTTGTAGCAGAATAATCACTAATTTAATTAAGCTCAGTGCAATTTAAAAAAAAAATCCATGTGTAATACCATCTGTGGTATCTTTTGTATATTGGAAATCTGAAAGAAAATCAAGATTCTTGCTTTGCAGATAGTGACAGAAATACTCCTGAAGGCTGATATTAAGAGAATTCCAGTAATGAATGGCAAATGAACACAAACCCCCTACATGTGGTGTCTGCCACTTCAGATGGCAAAAGGAAGAGTTTTTTGGCTTCTAGTGTGCAATTTTCAGAATAGTGGTTAGTTCTGTGCTTCAAAGGGATACTAAAATTAGCAGAGATTTTTACTTCTGCTTACATATATATATGGGAAAGACAAATACCGCAATTAGCCTTTCTCTGCTAAGGTAAAAACTTTTTCCTAGCGAATGTTAGTAGCCTGTGGTTAAATATCCTCGTGCTTTGGGTAACAATGACAAGAGAATAAACATTTGGTAAAGGGCTGTATTGCTGATAGTCCTGGTAAGTTTGAATGTGCCAGCTTCCTCAGTTTGTAAACCTGAAGGTTGTAAAACACTGGCCTTATTAAGAACAGAAATTCACTACGCGTGATTTGTAAATCACAGTATACAAATTACACCACATGAAAAGCTGAGTTATGCAAATCTAAGTCATATAAAACCAATGTCCAATAAGTAAGCAGAGTCCTCTGCTATGTTCTTAGCAGTTTCTTGATTACATCGTATCAGATTCATTTTCAGAGTATAACTAGAACAAGTATATGGCATCTCTAATTTAGTTGTTTATGCCAGTTTCAGAACTATTCCTTCCCTGGTGCCTAATTACCATTAGAATAAGAAGACATGATACATAATGAGGTATTGGAAAATACCTCCTCTGAGCTTTGCTAAAGATACTAATATTTATTGAAATATGTTTTATGTTTTCTAAGGTACTTTTACCTCTGTACCGCTGCAGACTGAATAAGTTTTACTGAGCAAAAGTCCCCACAGAGTCTGATAATGAATACATTATTGCTCTAAGCACAATTGAAAAGGAAGAACCAAAAATAGCTTCCGTCTTTACCTGTAGTGACAGCATTAATATTCAGTCCCTTTTTCTTCAACCTCACACTATTCTGTACATGCCACTGTTAATGTATGGGCTTTATGTCTTCTGAAAAACTAACAGCAATGTTTTAAACTGTTCTAAATAAGGAAAATTTACCATATGCCATAAAAGAAGTCATTGGCCTTGTTATTTGAAATGAGGTACTGTACATTAGTTGCACAGTATTGTTGCTGGAGCCCTGAAACCCCTTTAAATGTATTTTTTCCTTAATTTCATAACCTACACTTCAGCTATAAAATAGCACTGAAAATATACTTTTCTATAAAACAATAGAAATAGGACAGCTTTTGAGGAAGATTTATATTATCAGGGATCCACATGAGCATACCTGTAATTTCAATTGCTGCCCTGGGAAATGTGTTTCCAGAAAGATGGTTTAACTGGTTGACAGGCAATTATTCTTTGAAAAATGTAGACTAATTAAACAGTTCTTCTTTGTCATAGGTATTGTTGTCCACCAAGTGGCACGCTGACAGACATACTGCCCCCTTTATAGTCTGGTGACAAGGAAAAGCTTTTAAAATAAATTACAAATGTTGATATTATTTAGAAGACACTTTAATTTACCGAGATTTAATTACTTAGGGAAAACATAAACTTTTAAAAACAGACAAACTTGCCTGTGTTCCCAGGCAGTGGTTCTGCTGGCACCAATGGAGCTATTCACATGAATCAAATGACTCTATGCTACAGTGATTTTTTGCCAGATCTGTGGGTGGTTCTCATTTATTCTGAAATAGAAACTATATTGCTGTATCTTTCTTCTCACTCTCCCTCCTCTGTGAGGAGTAAAATAGGAAGTCAACAACTGAAGTGATTTTTTCTTATTTCACTTTTGGTCTGGTTCGATTCAGGCCCACAGGACCCCTCCAAATATGTGGTGCATTTCAAGTGAGAGGATATTACCTTGCTGAGCAATAGACACCAGACTTAGCTGAACACCTGTAACACTTGCCTGTCAATCGAGAGTTGTAGGCAGTTCGGATGAACTATGATTTATTGACAAATGGAGTAGCCTTCTAGGCTGAATTAGAATCATACAGTTGGGTGCTATGGATACCCTTCCTTAGTATCTTTATTCGTGTATTCTCAGGTCTCACGGGAGCTGGGACTCTCGAGTGTCAGGCGCTATATGCTACATAATGCTTTGTAGTTGCCTCACCTGATTTGCAGTGAAAGAAAAATGGACAAAGGTGCAGTAGAACAAGCTCATGAAGTCAAGATTGCATGTCAAGTTATCGCCAGAGCTAGGTAGAAAATCCACATTTCTTTATGCTAAATGCAGTGGCCTGCTAAAGTGGCTTAAACAGAACAATTTCTGTTTACAGAATTTTGATTTCTTGGTGAGACATTAGGGGTTGGAGTAAACTTATATTTTGCCTTCCAGTACATCAGCATTTTGTAGAGACTTCATACTAGAATGGACAGTTCAGGGTCCTTAGAATCCCTTAGAATCATGTTCCCATCTTGAATACCTCCTTGTTTCCAAGGAAGAGTCAAGGATTATCTAGTACATCTTATCTAGTAAATATGATGCATTTCCTAGTTAAGGGAATATCTGGTGAATGCCAAGATGTAAAAAAATCGAACCAGGCATAGTCTGTAAATATTAATAGAACAAAGTAAGAATATTAATAGAAGAAATTTACCAGGTTCACTAGCACTGAGTGAAGTAATGAAACCTATAAATGCTGCTTGGCAATAAAAAACCCGTTAGGCTGAATTAGTTGCCATCTTTCGTTATTTTCCTAGTCTATCCAGACAGAGTTGCCATTAAATAGCATATTTTTCAAGTTCTTTATCCAAAGAAGTTCAGTCTGAACTGAACATTCAAATGCAAATCACAGGGAAGGATGTTGAATTCAAGCCTGGATCTGAACATATCACTGCAGTTCTTGCTTCCAGCTAGAAAATATAGCAGTTTCAGGTTTGTGCCTTTTGGACATGAGCACCAGAACAAGTCTCTTCTTCCAGCTGAAGCTTCTCTTCTTTCCCTCCCAGCCAGCACCACACACACTGCCTCAAGCCATGCCTAGCTGATCTAAGGTGAGAGGATAAAGCTGCTGCCTTTCCACTGTCTTCCTTTCCCTTTCCTTCTGCTGGGGAAAAGACTCTCGGGGATCTTTTATTTGCTCACTCTTACCAGAATCATAGAATCATAGAATCATTAAGGTTGGAAGGGACCTTTAAGATCATCGAGTCCAACCATTAACCTAACCTGACAAAAACACTTCTAAACCATATCCCCAAGTGCCACGTCTACCCTTTTTTTAAAAACCTCCAGGGATGGCGAATCCACCACCTCCCTGGGCAGCCTATTCCAATGCTGGATAACCCTTTCAGTGAAAAAACTTCTCCTAATATCCAACCTAAACCTCCCCTGGCTTAACTTGAACCCATTTCCTCTCGTCGTATCACTTGTCACTAGGGAGAAGAGGTCAGTCCCCATCTCTCTACAACCTCCTTTCAAGTACTTGTAGAGAGTGATAAGGTCTCCCCTCAGCCTCCTCTTCTCCAGGCTAAACAGCCCCAGTTCCCTCAGCCGCTCCTAATAAGACTTGTCCCCCAGACCAGCTGGCAAGGAAGAAGGATTTAGACATTAGCAAAGGATGTACTTCAAAGTCTGACCTTCTGTTGTCCATCTCTACTTATGCTCTTTCTGAAGTTCAGTCATAAGAAGAAGATGCCATACCAATTTTCTGTAGGGTCCTTGATCAGAATGGCTGAAATCAGGATGAGATTTTGCAGTGAGGTGCACATACAAAGAATCCGATTGTCTTCAGTGAGATTGTTCAGAGGAGGAAAGTGAAATGTATGCAAAACCGTTTCAGGAATGAGAGTGGAGGAATAATGCTATAGAGGAAAAGGATGATTTTGGAAACATAGTATTTTATACTTTCAGGTTATTTGGAATATTTTAGGCCTTAAAAAGCAGTCTTTAAAATATAGAATAACAAAATACATAAAGAACATTCCAGAAGAAAAACTACAATATTGGACCCTACATCCCTGTAAATCTCCTGTCAGATAAACATGGAAATGGATATTACAACAGGAAAATACATTCTGGACTATCCAGCATTGTCTCTACAAGAGCAGATGAAAACTCATTTTATTCTAAATTAGAAACTCTGCCATTCCTAACAAAAACCTACTATCCTCTCATGTATGAATAGGGAAACTACTGACCCAACATACTTATATCTTGTGTCTTATGTCCTTTGGTTTCTGATGACAAGGTAAATATTTGTGTTCTAACATAGAGTCACATAGCAAGCATTCTCCCCACAATAAAAATACCCATTCCAATGTACTGTTTTCCTTCCTGTTGTCCTTCCCTGCTTTTAAATTTCCTCCTTTTCCTTTGCTTTTTTTTTTTCCTGTTCATTTTGTACTTTTCCTCTCTATTTTAAAAATACTTTTTCCTTTCTTCATGTTCTCTTAAGACTGAGAGGTAAATAAAAAAGTTAAGAAATATGAACTAAACAGAGTGTGGGCAGTGGCCTATAAAGGTATTCGCTTAGCTGAACCTTTGTAAAAGTATTTGACGCACAACACTATCTTACTGTTTTTGACATTCTAGAGACATTCTTGAGTATATAGTATAGGAGGCCAGATATTTGTCATGCTACAGGGACTCAGGAAGGTCCAATGTTTTTCATTTAGGAAATGGCCTCAGTTTTAGCTTTTAATTTAGAAAATAATAAAAGTAATAACTTTAAAAAAATAATAATGTATCAACTGAACCTCCATAGACTGATTCAATATACCCACTGATGAGTGTCTGACACTGTAGAATAATAGCTGTGCTGAGCTCTGGAGCTTGTGGGACATGGATGTTTTTTGAAGTTTAACCTGACTTGTGTACTGAATGTCTGCCAGTACCTTGCTAGTGGAGTATGCAGCTTAAACTTTTAAGCAGCACTGCAGTTTTCTGCTTGTTTACTGTTACCCCAGAGATCCCTTGCTTCTCTGTTTCCTACTCGTCAGCATGTTTTCTTCCGTTTATATGACCTGTCAAGTCTTCCTTCCTTTTTCTACCTTGCTTTTACCATTTTCTGCAATGGCTTTTTTTGTTCTTTCCTTTCAGATCAGCCCTTCTTTCTCTCTATTTTTACACATTGCTAGATATACCAGGGATAATTCAACCAAATACACATAGGAATCTGTTACCCTTTGAAATGTCCTTGGAAACCTTCACCTGCAAGTCCAGGAAAGCTCCCTCGTGTCCTGTATTTTAGCTACTGGTTCCATGAAGATGTCTGGAGTACCACAGAGTATCTCAAATAGCACTGATTGCCTGTGTTTCAGGAACTGAATTGTACTTACTATCTCCTCACCCCACAGCGGGTTTCATCACTGTATTCTCCACCTCTGTTTATTTTTTCCATTTCTTAAAATCCCACCTTAAATTGTCTAGCCCTGTTCCCCAAAGCACTCCTCCTAGCAGAACCGTGTCCCTTTGGACCTCATCTCCCACCTCTGCCAAGAACAGCCTCTTTGTGCTAGGAACATCATCTCCAACCTCTTCCTTCCTTAGACAGTCCCTCAGTAATCATCACAGCTGTGTGCTCCCATCAAAATTCTGCCTCCATGCAACTGGAGACAAACATAGGAGAGAGAAGATGAAGGTTTTGTTCAAAATACGGAGGAAGGTGTGATTTTGAAAAATCTCAGTGCATGGAAAAGCATGAGGAGGCTAAGTTAAGTGAAAAAGTAATCTTTACTTACACAGAGTGACAGCCGTTGCCCCCTTGATACTTCTCTTTTGAAATCTTACTGTTTGGAAGAAAGAGGATTCCTCAAGGAGATTCAGACAAGCAGCCTGAAATAGCAGAGCTGCTGGGGAATAGGAAGCAGACAACCAGTTGTTTGCTTTGGGAAGGAAAGGAGAAGAATTAAAGAAAATCATGTTTGGGACCGAGAACAGCAAACTAAAAACACATTGCACCTCCTCTCCTCCAGGGATTAACTGCCCTTGGCTGATAAAAGAAAAAGAAGCCTGTAAACATTTACAGGCCTAGATGGGCACAGTGCTTTCCTACATTTCAGGGGCAGTGAGAAAGCAATGAAATTTGCTAAATGCAGCTGCTGTCAATATTTAGCATACATAAGAGGGTGATTCATACAAGTAGAGTTATGGTTTCCACAGTGCTAAATGAGTCAACAAACTACTAGTAATGGGCTGTTTCAGTCTAAAAACCCACAAAACATAACATGTAGTATGCAACTCTACTGTTAACAAGAACCAGAGCATTTCCATGAGGAAAAAAATTATGTTTACTCCCTTTTCCAACATTCATTTCCTACAATGATACTTGTACTATTTGCCATTCAGTTCAATGCGACACTTGTGCATAACCAAGGGAGATGTTGAAGAGGCAGTTTTGGCACAGGGATCTGGGGGAAACATTGACATTTATGGAACACCCAGTCTTGCAATTAAAAAAAATATAAAGCAGAAAGAAGCACCTTGGCTGTCATAGAGTATCCATGAAAACCATGCAAAGGGAGCACTTACGTGCTTTCATTTTATGTCTGGTCCTACGCAGTTCTCCCACAACTTTTCTTAGCAATGCTTAGTCATGTTTGCTGCTGACATGAAGACAGAGGGTTAGGTCACTCTTGGACCTTGTGGTGGGTCTGCACAAGACTCACCTGTGCACTTGTACTGTTTCACTGACTCATGGTTCTGATCAGATATTCCCATGCACTGTTTCACAGCCGAAGCTAAAGATAATGCTGTAAGCAGCTGTAATGAGTAGGGTGTAAAAATTATTCATTTTTGGAAGCAAAAGACACCTTGAGTGCTTGGCCATGGAGCTCAACCTCATCTGAGTCCAGCTTGCCCACATAACTGAACGTTTATTGTTACACCCTCCCTGTAAAAGTGTTTTTTCATTTGCAGTGACCGACCCAGCAGCCTATGTATTAATTTTTACAATGTTATTCCCAGAGTAAATTTTATAAGCCCTACGTTCAGTATGTGCTTTTATAGTATGGAACACATGAGTCACATAACAGCGTGGTTCTTCAGCTACACTACTCTGTTCTGAATCCTGTAATGTATAATTAACTTTGCAAATCATTAATTAAAAATGTAATTACTGCTTGTGATATATGACCATAATATAATAAAGACAAATTTTTACTTGACTATAAAAGAGAAATGAAGATACTAGGAATAATCCTACAGATTTTAATACAATGCTTAACTTACTATTCTCCTTGGCAACATGCTTCCAGCAGATAATTTTACAGTGCGTATATATAAATAAAAGTCTTCTAACTCATTCTCATGGCCTTTGATCCCCTGCTGATAACCATAATAAAAGGAGCAAGAGGTTAAGACTTTCAAAACTGTTTCAGTAGCTTAACATCCTAACTCACATTAAAAAAAAAGTTCCCACTAGCTTCAAAGCCACGTACCTGCATTCAGGTGGCCTTATACTTCAGCTAATTACTTTCATTGGGAAAGCATATTAGGGGGAATCAAGCTATATATCTTCTGAGCTGGGCTGGCCCCTGTGGAAGCGGCTGCCATTGATGTGTGGGTTGATGCTCTGTGTTAGAACAGCTGTCAGGACGCATGCATAGATACCCAAACCCAGAGCTGCCACTGGCCTTGCACCAGACATTGGCTAATTATATGCTGAACCTTTTAAACAGAAACATGGGATAAGAAAGTGGCTTGATAATCATGGAAAGTTTCAATTTGCAAGTTGGGAGAAAAAAACCCTGCACAACCATATGAAAAACTCAATGAAACATTTCACTGACTAGATTACATCTCTAAAGAATTCATATGCTGATCTCCCTCCTGATTCTTCTGGCAGGCAGATTATTTAAAAATATTTGAGGTTTTGAAATTTTTAGTTTATGGCAGCACTTCAGACAACAACCATAAATGATTATGGTCACATACATGGATAAAGGCCATTGTTAGCCCCACGGTATCACACAGTGATACACGTTGAAAAGTAAATGGCTCTTTAGGTAGTCCCATTTTTTCCAATGGCAAACTGAGGAGTTAATGGTCCCTGGAAAGTATTTTGAGATCTACTAATTGGGAGCTCTTTCTAGTTCTATATAATATCATTATTACCATTATTAGCATTAATTACAATAGCAAAAACCATAACAGCAACCAGTCAGTAAGAATGTCAGCAAGTGACTAAGTGGGGAGTCACTGTCAGATCCCCCCAGCACACCTGTGCTCATGCCTAATGACAAATAACATAATTTATTGGGAACGTCTTGTGGTTTGAAAGTACCGGATTTCAATTATATAAATGACCCTCAGTCCTCTGTTTCAACCTCCAACTTCTATGCATTTAGAGATCTTTCAAAGATTAATCTGAAAGATGAAGCTGATGTGAGAAATGTACTAATAGCTAATTGAGGTACTCACAAAACAAGACTGAGCTTGCTGAGCTAAGGGAGGCAGAACTGATGCTCAGGTTCTTAACAAGGCTTAAAAAGGAAAGAAAATGAGGCTGCTTGAAAACATTTTGTCACTCAGGGAGAGGTAGGTTTTCTTTCCACCACAGCAGGGAAAGTAGATTCAAAGGGAAGGGGGAACACACATTTTAGGGTTACTGAAGGAGCTATAGGGGAGCAGTAATCAACCAGACCTTGATCTTTTATTTTCTTTTTAGCCCTGTGCCCCCAAACTTTTACCTACACTTTTACTTCTAGGCTGACGGAAGGCAGAAGGCAATGTGGGTCAGATAATGTGTCATGGGATTAGGAGAAATCTTCACTGAGGATTTACTTCACATGTGGATGTGTTTGCATGTTTATCCGTCTGCATCTGTTTACCTGTGCTGCATTCCTGATTTCTGGCTATGTAGCACGGGCACATCCATGTCCTTTTCCATGACTGGCAGTACTGAAATGCTCCCACTAGATATCTCTTCTGCTCTGGCAGCCAGAATTCTGTTGGTACACAGTGTCTATACTAACTTTTCAGATCAGTTTCCATCGGGCAGAAGAAGGACAAGCAGTGGAATGGATCTGGCATCGATACCAGTGAGCTGAGACTGAGAGCTGCTGAGCAATGGCTGCTATTTTTGTGCCATGCTGCGTGGAAAGGAGTGGAGCAGCTCAGACCAGGAGTGGTGCACTGGGATTAACTTGAAAACTTTGTCTCCTTCTCACTGAGTCTTGCAATGGCCAAATAACTGTTTTTGGACTAACAGTTATTGTATTAAATACCAGTGAGCTGCACAGTTCATAGCTTCTGTTGGCTGAGCTCAGTGAAGTTACCATGGGCAGCTTCAGCATGCGTTTCTTTTATGCCTTTCCAACTGCTGCCTCCCCTTGTCTCCCTCCTTTAGAGACTCCCTGTCTTCATACCATCCTCCTCCTCAGTTCTGAGGAATCTCTGTGGCCCCTCACCCCCATCTTCAAACCCTAGGGACGTGGTGTTTGACTCTCTGTGGCCCCATTTCTGTTTTGACTGTTCTACCCTAACTCCATTCCTTCTTCTCCTTCCCTTATTTCCCTCTCTGCCTGTTCCCTCTTGTATTCCCACTGCGCACCCCCCACCAGCCCTGCACGTGCCACTGCAGTATTACACTATGTCTCCTGGCAGAGGGAGAGGACGTTCCTGAGATGCTGGCCCAGGTGATGGGCTTCATCTGACTCTCTGTCAGCCATGAAAGCAGAAGGCGGCACCATGATTTGGAAGGACATTCAGAGAAGTGGCTGGAGGCTGTGGCAGCTGCAACCCTTTCTATGGAGTGTGCTGTGGTGGGCCTGGAACGTACAGCTGGCAGAGGGTTGTGGAGTGAGATGCAAAACGTGAGTAACCTGTTTACACTGTGGCCCATCTGATGAAAGGCTGTGTGGACACCACTACTGCACTGCAAAGGTTCAAGCCCTTTGCTGTGTGCATGTCACTAGGACGGGCTGCTCTGTCTGAGAACGGGTACATCTGTGCAGGTTTTGTTGCCACAGAGAGACAAAAAGCTGTTTCCACCCGGAGTCTCCCCTCATGTTTTTTTTGACTGTCACCAGGATGGATGAGATTTAGCCAGTTGTTCCCTCCATTTCTGGCAGTGATCGGGTGAAACTTTCCGGTATTATTGTGTAACAAATAAACAAGACGACACCATCAGACAGAATGGAGCACTTTGCCTCACCCAATTGATTATAAATCAGTGTACACTGCAGGTAATGTTGCTGACTGGCACAGCATTTGACATCTCAGAACTCTATTTTTGCCAGAATAAGCAGAATTTCTTTATTCTTGCCATGCATGGTAAAATGCCAGTACAACTCAATGCACACTTTTTCTTCAAACATTTTTGAATGTTTTCTTAAAAAATGCCAGACAGCCACATTTTCCCCAGAAGTGGTAGTGCATATAAATTGCGAAAATGATTTTATCATTTCTACTAGAGGTGGAGAATATGATCTCCTTTGATGCTTGAGCAATTTTGCCAGCACTAATTAAAGAGATTTTAATGAGATTTTTAGGAATTACTTCAAGCTATAAGAAAACATAATTTCTTCATTAAATTTTGCATAATTAAATTATATTTTGCAAATCCTATGTAACCTACAACTCTTCACTTGTAAGGCAAAAAAGATGGATGAATTACACAAATAAGAAGCTGATTTGGCCATAGAAATACTCTTACAACTAGGTTTAAATGTCCAGGAGCCTGGAAGTACTAAATTAAATGTAAACTTTAACCCTAAATTTATACTTTTGTGTGCCCAAAGTCATTATAATGCTTGGGGAATAAGTTCCTAATTCTGAAGAGTGAGTCAAGAGCAATTAAATGGCAAAAGGAATATTAATGTAACAAGTAGGGGACAGAATTCAGGACATGAATTGTTAACAGCAAAAAGCAGTATTAACTTTACTCTGCTTGCATAGATATAATACTTCAATCAAAAGTATTTTTAATAATATCTTGAAAAGTACAAAAAAGTGTAAGACCTCAAGCTGTCATTCCCATCCAATGGAAGATAACCACCTCAAAACTCCTCTACGTGTGTGAAAGTTTTCCACTAGCTTGTAGACAAATCCGGTACAAGGAAAAGATATAAGGTGGGAGGAGCTGGAGGGGCCTTAGCATTAGGTGGCATCACACTTTCTCCCACATCACTCCATGTGACCATGGTTATGTGGACGTCCAGCCTACCTACCCCTCTGCCCCCCCAGTAAGGATGAAGTTGGCCATGATTTTTGCTGATGGTCTGGACACGTTGGATAAAAGCCATTCCTCCCATGGATCTCTCCCAAAATATTCCTATTGGTAGCTGCCCTGTTACTATTCATATTGGGACTGGGCACTGAGGTCATGCAGTATTGTTTCTGCTTCTCATTTGAACACCTGAAACTTTTAAAGTAGTAAATGGATGATGAATAGCCTGATTACGAAGAGCAAGTAATGAATAAAGAAGAGCGAGCATTCTTTCGTGTGTGCAAATAAGTTTTGTTAGCTTTTGTAAGGATTTGCTCAGGAAAAATCCATCGCATTATTTCTGAAAACATTTGCCCAGTCTGAACTCATGTGTGCTAATGTTCCTTTGAGAGCACGAATGTAGCCTCTGGGGTTTACGCAGAAGTTTGCAAATGTTTTGATTGTATCATTCTCACTCTCTTCTATTCATTGCAGAATAGACAGTAGTGGTCATCATGAATGCTATCAGAGCATCTGTAACAGCAACTGGTGATTGCTGTCAGTGGTTCCAGGAGTTTGTAGTCACTGGTGAATATACTATTCCGAAGCTATATTATATCTATCTCTGATTTTCTTTCTTAAGCATGAAAAATTACTATCAGAGGAATCCATAAGCATCTCTAGCTATCAAAAAAATTTGTTATATTTATTTCTGATATTTGCTGCTTGAAAATTCTGTTTTATGTGGAAATGCTTGGGTTTCTGCTGAATTCTGAGCTTGTGACTGAATTTACAACAGTAGTGGTGGTAAAGAAGGTATTCAAATTTTACAAAATATTATATGTGATTTAAAAAGAATTAGCTCAGACATTAATTGAAGTGAAGTTTCAAAATTAAAGTTTTTAACATAGCATCCTTACAGTCAGCTTGGTCATCGTTTGTGCAGTGAAATGCCCACTTTGGTGAAGCAATATCTCCATGTAATTATGAGATACAGTTACAATGATGTCAGCATTTCTTTATTTGGAGAGTGTCCATAAAGCAAATAGAGTTTGTATGTATCCATTGAGAGAACTGGATCTATCACCTTCACTGACAGATTTATTGTTTCTGCATACATCCATTCTATTAAACTGTGTGTGTTGAAGTATGTTCTTTTCCCAGATGTGCAACAGATGTTTTAAAACATCAGCTAGAGTTTTATAAACTGTATAATTCAATTCTAAATCATGTCAGAAGTACTATTACTGCAGTGCTAAGAAGGATTTATATGTCCAAGAGTAAATAATTAATAGAACAGTTGATACACAGGGAAGATTACACTGGTTAAGAGTGCACGATAGATGATACCAAAACAAATTTTCCTATAGACATCATGTTTAGAGCCTTCGAAGGCTGTCAGGGGTGAATTGGTTCTGGTTTTAGCTCTTCATTTTCTAATATATCTACTTGTCTTCTGACAATTCACCTCTGTCAAATAGACGTGAAAGGTACATCATTAAACTGAAAATATAAAGAACCAGCTGAGTCAGTGCCTGTTACAGAATTTATTCCCTTTGCAGAAATACTACTTTATTTTGCTGTGATTCCATCTCACGTGGCAATGTTTGTACAGTCTTTCTAACTGGGATACGTACACAAAAGTGCCTCAGCTTAAAGGAAGGCTAAAGCTCAACTAGTATAAAGCACTGATGCGTATCCATTTCTAGCTTGTTGCCTCCACTCTTATCTCAAACTCATTCATGTTACTGGGAGTCACCACGGGAAGAGATTACTTTACAGATGAGAAGAACTAATTCCCATATAGTTTTCATCTCCTGTATTTCTGTCACATGAACATACGTAAAAGATTCTTACTGGAAAGCTTCATGTTCTGTGAAATGTTAGATAGAGGGCAGCCATAGTACCACTGTAAGTCTGTCTTCTATTGATGGGTTTTGGAGCAAAATGTTCCATCTTGGTTAAAAAGAAGACAGGACAGCTCACTAAAAATGTAAGCTGTTGACCTGTTCGTCCCCTCAGGAGACAGCTGTAATAGGTCTTCTTTGCCCAATCAAGTCTTTACCTTTCACAGAAGTTATTATTCAGCCTGTGTAGTTTTCATGTTATACTTCTCGTTAGAGTCTCTGCTGATTTAAAAGACATGAATAATTAAAATAAGTTTAGATATTGAACAAAACTGCCTGCTTGGCAGGTATATGGTGCCCAATCAGAATTCAGCCTGCGTCCTAGCTGTAGGAAGGAAACCATTCCGGGGATACATCCAAATGTATTCTAAAGCTTGTGATGAGTTTTACCCAAATAGATGACACTTCCATTTTAGACAATTGCATGCAATTGCTGTAACACAGCAATTAAGAATCATTTTTGAGAAACTGGTTTTGAACATATTTTGGCCATTGAGAGAGTAATGAGGGATTTCCAGCAAAATACCTGTTCTATGAAATACAAAGGCAAAGTTAATCTGGCCTACTATTTTGTTCACCTTCATTCAGCCTATTTTAGCAGATAAAAAGAGTTCCTAAAAACAGTTTAAATAGCAAAGATGTGGGCTGGATGGTCTTTTTTTTTCTTTCTCTGTCATTCACATGTCAGCTCAAAATGGACAAATCTCTGAAGTGAAAAGCCTTCCCTTGAAGCATTTGGTGATATTATATAAGAAGGCCACCATATAAAAATATAACATGTTATATGTGTCAGTGAACGGCCTGTCAGAAAAACTGTTCTTAGTTATAGAGTGGAGCAAGATACATAAAAAATACTTCCTACACAAGTTTTTCATCATGTTTGCTGTAAAAACAGAAATGTTTTGTATTTTTATAAACTAAATTGGAGCCTGTAAATCTCTGTATTCAAGTGTCTTCAAAAATGGCATTGGTGGTGACACAAATCCGTCTCATAAGGTTCCCTATACATCTGCTGTTTCTCAGTGCTTACACCAGCATCAATGGCATCTTCTCATTTGTGCAGGACAAGTCCTTTTTCTAGGACTTCAATGCTTCACTCCCAAAATAAGCAAGCTAAGTGATGTTGTGAATTGCTACTCATGTCAAAGGGCTATCAGGCTCTCTGGTCTCTGTTGGTGACCTCATGCCATGGTGTAACTTCATGATATTTTGATCCGCTCTGTATGTAATACAGGTAAAACCAAACTGAATTTTGAAGCTTAAATCCATCATATTTGTCCTCCATTGAAAGCGGGCAATTAAATTACCAGCTATTTTCCAGTTAAGGACAGATGAGAAGAGAGGTCTCTGGTTTTCATGTCATTCCTAGACAGCAGATGAGTACATCTTTAATATAGAAAAATTACATTCTCTTTCCCATGATCCTTTCCTTGGAAATTGCACTACCTGTGCAATGGGAGAGGATGAGATCCTAGAGCAATGTGGCTGCTGACTATGTAGTTAAAAAACTATGCAGACATAAAGGGGAGAAAGTATTGTTGCCAAAACAATTTTAGTTCTGGCATTCCTTAGCTTTTCCACGGCTGATTTTACCTCCCTTACTCTGATCTTTTTCAAGATTTTTTCCCCCCAATACTTTGAAGATTGAGTATTCTAAGTCTGACTTTTCTATGTTTATCTACATTTGTAGTGGGGAATTACTGGGCAAATTGGCACCCCCCACCCCTCTTAATTATTTATTCAGTTTCATAAGATTCTTTCTGAAGTTGATGGAATGAAGCAGTCTCCTGAATCTAAAGTTAACATCTCTGAGTACTCTTATTATATCCCTGTGATTTCATAAAAACATTTTAAACATTTTTTGGGTGTTTGTCAGTTTCTTTTATTTAAACATATGAGTATAAAATTCAGCACGTCAGGATTTGTGTTAAAATAAGCTTGATTTTTGAGTACAGAGGCAGTTATGAAACATCAAAGTATATATCTCAGATTAAGCTCAAGTGATGTGCTATATCCGTGTGGGTATCATCATGGCAAATATGCTGGCGTCTGCTTTTATAGGATTCTTTGCAATTTTGGAATAATCTTTAAAGATGTTTGGTTAAATCATTTCAGTATAAGTTTTTACCTCTGGGCATAATTGTTCTTTCTATTCTAAGTGTGATACCAGCTATGTTCTTTTGAGATTAAGGAAATTATCATTGCAGACAACACAGACAGATGACTTTACATTGTGTACTATTTTCAGTGTGCTACTTAAGTCTCACCATAATTTGATGTCATAGTTCAACCATGTCTCTTTTGTTAACAAAACAGGAACAACAATTCATCTTCAGCCCTCACCATATGGCAGAGATATTGATATGCAACAAGGCATTAGTCAAATTAGCATTTTCTGCAAACCATGCTCATGCATGTAACTGATTCAATAATTAGATGGGTTTGTTCTTGTCTACAATGAAACTTATAATCTTTGCTAACTGAAAACGCCCAGGCTCCTTTTGACAAATCCATGAAGTGTGAGTAATCTAGTTTTGGGAAGAAGTTGTTTGGTTTCTCTTTGGGTTTTCTTTTCTGCTGACAGCTGCTCTTTGGAGAGAGGAGGGAGTCCAATATGTTACTACACAATAATCGAGAGCTTTTGTGTACTTTTGATGTGGTGAAAGCTTTTTATTATTTTAATGTATCTGTTCAAGGATGGGTCTGTTGTTGAAACCTGGGACTTCTTCTTTCAGGCTCAGCCTTAAAATATTTTTACATTTTTATGCGTGTAAAATGGAATAAACCCACTTTACTTACATATGTCACCATTCTGTTTTTTTAAACAGTAGCATCTTTTGAGCAGTCTGCATTTTCATGTGTGTGCTAACATGATGGGTGCATGGGCTTGGTAAGGTTACCTTGCGGCTCTGCTCATCAAAGTGATTTTATTACTTTCCATGGCAAATACTGCCTTTCTCCTTCCTTTGAGCATTTCTGCTTTTGCTCCTGCAGTCCCAACGTCACCATCAGGAATATGGTCTGAAGCACACAACCAGCCACTGAGACCTCACTGAGACAGTTCTACTACTGTATGCTCAAATGTCCTCAGCTCTTGTTGTTACTAATGAATCTTTTGGACTTCTGCTTTTAAACTAATGTTTTTAGTGAAAAAAAGAAGATAAGAAAGTGACTGTCACCTTGGTGCCAAGCCTTTACGTTTAGCAGTGCTCAGCATTCATTGAATGTAAGCATCTGCAGAAACTAGTTCTGACCTGCAATAGGCAGGTCCCACAGGGGTCTGGGTAGATACCAGCGCGTCAGCATTCAGGTGGCTGATGGTTCCCAGAGATATCTTGCTCTCCCCGACCTATGGACTGGTGACGATCCTCAGTTGATGCTGACATTTAGCTATGATGAATCTAGGTCTAAGTTTATGTGGGTTTTAGTGCAGTAGATATATCATCTTTGCTGGGTTTCTATCTTGTTATTTAAGATTCTGATTCCAACTCAATGTACTTAACAAGACCTGGTTAATTTAACATATGTCTTGTGTTTAGGTTGTAACCTCAGGCACCAGCCAAGCAAGGCAAGACTCCTGGGCACCACCTGCAGAGAACATGTGAGTGGTGCTGTAAGTTAGAGAGAGACATGGAGCCAGGCTCCTGTCCCGCTTCCCCTCTGCATTTGGAGTTGGTGGTTGGAGGCTCATGTAGCAACAGATTTCAAGGACTAATGCTGGCTCCTCCGGG
Source organism: Ibidorhyncha struthersii (assembly GCA_013398815.1). Classification (NCBI taxonomy): domain Eukaryota; kingdom Metazoa; phylum Chordata; class Aves; order Charadriiformes; family Charadriidae; genus Ibidorhyncha; species Ibidorhyncha struthersii. The sequence goes on from VZSZ01009508.1 coordinate 59,549, forward strand.
AGTGGTCCAAAGCAAGGTGGAAACCTAGATTTCCAGACACACTCTCTTTTGCTCTAATCTCTTGTTCCTGAGATGTAGTGGGCACAAGCTGATATGTATCCAGGTAGTCAATGTATTCTCTTTTCTCTCCTGAGTTAGCTGTGAGTTAGGAAACAGGCAAACTGGAAGATGAATAGATGAGGATTCACAAACTTACAGTAACACACAGTACATTTTGAAAAGAAATCTCTTTAAAAAGAAAATCTGCAATCCAAAGATTGATGAGTTTCCCAGTCTTGTTTTGCCATTTGAGGAATTTTAACTGCCCGCCTCTCCTTGCTTCCAAATGCCCATATTTTGCATCGTGCTGCAGTCTCCTGCCCAATAGTCTCAGGTGATTAAAAACTCATTAAATGTAAATTTGAAGCTGAAGTCCATTTCCCAAATATAGATTTTCTCCTCTGGGATTGTGGTGACTGTCTTTTTCATTTTGCAAATGCTTGTTGTTCTGCAGCCTTTTGTGGTTATCTGAGTCTGTTGCTGGCTGAATGGGTAGAACTAAAGTCCACTTGGATATACCTTATTTCTCTTAGTAACAAATTCCCCGTTTTTCCTCTCATTTATATTTAGTCCTAATATCTCATAGTCCTTCCTTAGATAAATAGTCCCATTTAAAGGCAGAACACAACCTAAAGTATAACAGTCCATTACAGCATTACCTCTTTGCTACAGATTTATCTAAGCTGTTTAGTTCCTATTATAACTCCACTCAGGAGCTTCACATGCCCTGTTTCTCCTCCCTTATCTCACTTATCTTTCTGGGAACATAAGGTACAAAATGATAATTCACTCTCCTGCTGTCTACCTCCTTCCAGGCTGTACCACTAACTGTACCCTCCACGGCTCAAAGCAATTCAGTAGTCAATTACGTTTATTAATTTATACACAGCAATCACATTTGTTTCCTGCAAAACACTGGATATTGAATTCATTGCAGCAGTTGCACAGATATATGCACAAGTGGGGTTATGAATCAGGCTGTGCTTCGGTGTCTGCCTGACCTGGGGCCCAGGGCAGAGCGGTGCTGGGGGCAGTTTTGCAGAGTTGGTTGTTGGAAAACCTCCTAAGAAGACCTGTCATCTGCTGCTGCTGCTCGTTTGGGGTGATGGGTTGCCCACCCCCTTCCTACTCCTGTTCTCCTGACTGCAGGGTGCTCTGCTTTCTGCCTGCCGTTTTGGGAGGGAGTATGGGAGACAGTCTGCCCTCCCAGCACTGGTCTCCCCTCCTATGCCTGGCTCCCTGGTCCTCCTGTCCCCAGAAGAAGGGGGCTTTTGGTGTCTGTTTGGCAGCCTAGTGCTGCCCCACATATGGCATCCTTTGCCAAAGAGGTCCACCGCCCATCTGCCCCTTGTGAATACCCTCCTCCATGTGAACCTGACTCTGGTGGCTTCATAGCCCTCTTCTGGGACACACAATTTTAGACCACAAGAGAGCAGTAGTGCACAGCCACCCGATTATCTTACTGGCATTTACTTAAATTGTTTGCCCTGATTTGATGTAACTGAAGGATCTGATTTTCAGGCAGTGCTGAAGAGTCAGTGCTCATGGGAGAGTCAACATGAACTCTGGCCTTAAGCCTCAGGAAAAATCAGATCCGTAACGATGCAGGGCAATCTTTAATTCTCAGGCTGGAGGTAGTTTTTATGAGCTGCAGGTAAACTGTTGCATACAATCAGAGCTGAAGGCATATTTATCTTAATGGAAAATGAAAAATACACCTTTCCTTCCATTGATTAAATCTGTTCCTGTGTGTTGCAAACCTTTCCATGGCAGCTATCCACTATTATTTTCATTACAGTTCAGGCGCTGCAGGAGAACTAAAGTAAAATCAGGAGGTGGCTGCAAATTAAGCTGTTACATAAACAGCTGCTGCTGACACCCGGCCAAACAACTGACTGCTGCATTGTGGAGCAAGGCTTGGTCCCCGTTTCAAATAAAAGAAGCTTCTGGCATGAATGGCTGCAACCCAGGGCTTTGAGATTGGGATGGCAGTATTTTCAGCTTCAGTTGCAGGTGACAGGAAGGTTAACTGACATAGCCATAAATTGCCAAAAAAATTTAATAACCTGCATACTGTTGGGCAACAAAATCCCGTCCATCCTTCTTGGTTATGTACCTCTAGGCCAACCCATGCACAGAATTTTCTTCTCCATCAAGAACTGTGGTAGGAATTTTAGGGGGTTTAGGTGGGTGCTTGGCATTCTGGTGGTATGCTCT
>VZSZ01009508.1:61848-82537 GCA_013398815.1 Ibidorhyncha struthersii
CCTGTCTCCTGCTACAGCCATAACTGTCAGTGGGGCTTGTGATGGGTTGCACCTGGACTTTGGGGGATGGATGGCAACATAGCCAAACACTGTTTGGAATAGGGACCTAGATGTCTTGCTGCTATGCAAATATGACCATCTCTCTCTATAAATAATGGACAGCCCAGGGCCCGTTGAGCTCTCCTGCACGGCTGCAGGCTGCACGCCAGGATCTGCCCTTGAGTCGGGACACCTCTCAACATTGTTACTCCTTGAGGTTCAGAGATTCTTTACTGCAACAGATCCTCTGCAAGTGGTTAGTGGCGTGCTAAACTTTGAAATCTTAGCTAAGTGATATAAAGGACTGATTGTGCACATATAATCTTTTAGACATAAACCATTGACCAAGTCTGGGACTAAGATTGGATCCAGCCACACCTAGACTCTGAGAAGTTTAGAAAGCAAGGGGGTCTTTCCTAAACCTCGTGACTCAACAGGATGGTCTCCTTGACAGCTCTGTCTGACCCTGTCCTCTGCAGTAAATAACCAAGTGTGCCTTGCCATCGAATCTCATTAAAACAGTTGCATTTACTATCAAACTTTGTTAAAATATTGTTTTATAACAATAAATATTTCACTGCTGATCTCTTACGAGTGAAGTGAATCACTCCCTCCATGACAGGCATTCATGCATTAAATGAAAAAGAGAGAAATGGTTTGGGACCTACCAATCTTCAGGAAGCCCTGAGGGCTGTGCTGGCAGAACCAGCTGCTCTGGAGCTGTGCCGCTGCAGCAGGGCAGTGGCAGCCCGAGGACACTGATGGCATGTGACACCAGGGGACATTTGTCCTGCACCTCAACAATAGCAGCAGCCCAGGGAACAGTAGCCTGGCATCCTATGGTGCAAAATACCTGTGGCCTGAGCTTTCGCATGTGTGTCCTAGATAGGAAGGCTGCTGCTGCGGTTTGAGATGGAGCCTGGGATTTATTGCTCCTCCAAAAACACGCAACCAATTTCCAGCTGGCCTGTAATTGAGCATTACAGCCTTGTGGCTGGCGATTACACTGCTGGCTGGAGAGGTGCAGGCTTGGCTGTGGACAGCTGTGAAGGAATAACTGTCTGGGAATAACCGTGAGGAAGTCAGCGGTAGCACTGTCACTCTCCGGGAGCCCAGGAGACTCCTCTGTGCTATAAATAAATCACCTCTCAGCTCACCACAGATTAATGGATCCCCAGACTGAGAGATCTATGGCCGTGTGCTCTGGCCTATCCATAATGAATGAAAGGTGTAGATTAAAGCAGTGACCGGTGGTGTTATTTGTAAATAAGAAACATTGTCCTGTTCTGAGAATAGCTTAAAAAAAGTGTTATTCACCCAACAGTGCATTAAAGATTGCTTCTTGTAGAAAAATTGCCTGTGCTGATCTCACTCACACAGTACTTGCTGAGTTGATGATGGACAATATTTTCGGTGCTAAATTTAGGGGATATGGATGCTACATGAGACGCTGTGCTCTAAAATACGACAGCACCTCCATACTCAGCAATCTGTTCCCCCTCTGCGTCCATAAACATGCCTGCTAGTGTTACAAATAATTTTTACTAGTTTTTTAGTCTTCCTAGCACTTCAGAAACAATATAACTAAGTGGTGTCAGCTGGATTTTATTCACCTGAGTGCATTATCATTAGAACTGCGCACTGCTTTCCATTATAGGGACAAACAGGACAGGATCGCTGTAGAGCTGCAACGGGTCACAAGGCACAGGGCAAATCCTGTCCCCTCCAGCTAGACCTGTACGTGGCAGCTATGTGGCTCACAAGCATGTGCTTGGTCACCTGTACTCTCTGACTGTTCACACTATCCCTGTCCTGGCTTTGGCCCGTGCCAGCTGTCCCTCTCCAGGCAATGCATGGGCACAGCTGTAAGTATTCCTGTAGGGGAGGATGCCTTCTGTTTACGGCAGAGGATGTGTCCTGAGCTTTTTTTATCAATTTGTGAAGGAAGAGCTCCTGATCCTGCTTAGTCAGGTGCATCTGGGGAGCCTCGAGTTTTCCCTGGAGTTGGGGAGGAGCCATCTGACCTCTGTCCTCACTCGGAAATATCCCCATCATTGGCCAGCATTTCCTCTGGCCTCTGCTGTTCTGGGAGATCAGACTCAGGATCACGCAAGAGTTCAGTTTAGTGAGATCAGATTTAGGATCACACGGGACTTTTGCTCTCTCACAGAAGAATGATGGTGGCAATCATTAACCAAACAGCTTCACGGTTCATACAAACTCATTATTAGAAAACCACTGTTGTGGTTTGGGCTGGACTGGCCACTGAGATGAATGAGAGGTGCTCTCCCCACCTCTCTCTCCAAGGAGAGGAGGGAGAGACAGAAAGAGACTTACGAGTTTGAAAGGAACTAAACTACTTTAATGAAAAGTTAGCAATATAATAATAAAAAGGAAATGATATGCTGTATACACAAAACCAGTATTGAGCTCCCGGGATGATGATCACATTGCTAGCAGGCACTGGGAAAGTCCCAGACTGGACTCAAGTGATGAACGGGAACTGGATTCTGGATCTGGAATCAGGAATGCGTGGATCGGGTTCAAAGGCAGACAAATAGACAGAGTCCTACTCGGACACTGGCCGTTGAAGAAAGAGAGCTGACCCTTTGATCCCTCAGCTTTTATACTGAGCATGAGGCAGATGGGATGGAATACCCTGTTGGTCAGTTTTGGGTCACCTGTCCTGTCCGCTCCTCCCCGCAGGTGGGACCCCTCTATGCTTTTTGGCTTCCAACACTCCAACAGGGCAAGTGACCAAGTGAGCTGCCCTTGGGTGTTATAGCAATGAGTATAAGCAAGAGCCTCTCTGCATACCATGCCTGGGCATCAACTATAAACATAGGTCTTATCTGAGAACGAACAGTGTCTCAACAATATGATAATTCCAGAGACTTCCGTTAGTTAGAAGAGACTTAGCTGAAAAGTAAAATCACTGAACAGAAAATTGGTTCTGTTTTACTTCAAACCAGGACAAACACACAGCTTATCAGGGCCTCCATAGATTTCCTTAAAGGAAACTTTCCCAAAGCCAGATTGACCCCCTGCTAGAGCTCCTACCTGTCAGGCAACACCTTTCAAAACCTCACGAATCTCCATTAGACAGAAACAGACTCACCTCTGATCAAAATGAGGCAAAGGATGAAAAGTGCTTGCGAGTCTGCACGGCTGCTAAACCAGCGTCCTGTGAGAGAGGAAAACACAGGTTCAGCACAGCTGTTAATGAGGTGGGGGGTCTCTGCCCTTCTGCACTCAGCTTTAAACATATTCATTTTCCTGTTGGAAAAGATCATAGGATCACAGGGTAATCAGCTCTGCACATGACAAGAAATCTTCTAGTTTTCTGTGCAAACATATCCCTGGCCAATTTATAGACGGTTGATTTTGTGCCTGTAATATTTATTATCCTTTAATTCAGACAATACTCTTCCCTATCAAATACCCCTCTTAATGTATTTATAAAGGCTTATCATATCCCTTTTCAATAGTTTATTTGCTAGGCTAAGCAGGTGAAAGTGATTTAACCTGTTTCATAAGATAGATTAAGTGTTCTCAAAAATTCTCCATTCTCATAATCGTTGTGATGGTGCTTCTTTAAGCCTGCTCCTATTTGAATTCCTCTTTCATAAACATAACTCAAAGGATATCTTGCCTTTATAGAGGATTTTCTATTTTCCTTACGTCACTGTGAAATAAAATACTTCTTTTCTCTCAGCTACTGCTGTGCTCTTTCTTCTTCTTCTTCCCTTTTTTTAATGCTACTTTGACTTCTGTTTCTGTGTCCCTAATGATATATGCTCCTTCCCCTCCATCTCTTTTTAATGTGAGGCATAAACAAAGCATCTTATTTTGGGAAAATACTGCTGTAAAAAGTTGATTGCAAAAAAAAAAAAAAAAATCAAAGCTTTTTCTATTTTGTGTCATACTTGCAGTGACAGAATTAGGACAAAACTGAACAATTTCAAGATTTTTCACATTTTCAAAGTAACCTGAAGCGTTTTGTTTTGGCGTAGAACATCTAATGAGAATTGCCATGGTAACTATTTGAAGACACTACACTGAATGTTGTGTGGTTTTATTGGTATCACTTTGATACAGTAATATTAAAAATAGTGGAAAGACTACTGTAATTGAAAAACTTGTATCAATTTGAACAATTTATGATGGAATCGGGAAATAGATTCTTTGCTTGCGGATGTGAGAATAATTCAGTTGAGAGGAGCAATGAGCTAGACATGAGTGCTATCCTCAGCTGCCTGGGGATATGGCTGGTCTCCTATTTTTGTCTCTCTGTGTGTTTATTAATGGACTATCACTTAACTCTGCAGAAGGTCTAGTGTACAACATGATTAAGATCGTACGTTACACCACAGAAGTAAGTATGCTGATGACAACGTACTCTCATCTAATGGAAGAAACGTGAGCAGAGGTAGAACAAGATAGCAGGCAAGAATCACTCCTGATTTCTGAGGTATGACCAGTTAGCAACATTTTCCAATTTACAGGCAAATAGGCCCAAGTGGGAGGTGGCATGGCAGGAAGTGTGGTCAGAAATAACAAATGCAGCAGATGGAGTGTGAAAAGAGGCATCAGTGTGACTCCATATATTTTGGCAGGTATGAATTTATATGTTTTGGAAGGTATCAGCCTATTAACTTTGAAAAAAGCCTGGGGAGATGAAGTACAAAGTGGGAGGGCATAAAGGTAGATTGACTTGCATCTGACAAGAGCTATCCTTAAATGTCATTCCGGACTTCTTGCAAAATGCAGAGATGAATTTAAAGCCCCATTGATTTTTCAGATATGTGATTTTGTATGATGGGCAATTATGAGATGGTCTGAAAGACACTGAGTGCCTCCTTCAAAATTCATCTGCCCTCCATCCTCATAAACTCACAGAGATTTAATATAAATTGATTACTTACACAGATTTGCAGGGTCATGCCTTTATACAAATTAATGTTTCATATCAGATTTGCACAAATATGGAGAATGCTGTCATCAAACTTTGTGTCTTCATCACAGAACTCTTTTGCAGGGATATTGCATGTTTCATGATGTCAGAGATTTCTTTGATAGCTCGAGAGGTAACTCCAAGGCAGCTTTCATTTGCTTTCCTTTCCTTACTCTCTTTATACTTGCTATATTCTAAAAAGATTTAAAAATGTTTCAAAACCAAAATCCTTGGTGTAACTGTCTTGTTTTATCCCTGGCAGTTATAAGCTTCTTTATTTATTATCTACTTCAGGCTCAGGTGATGTCAGATGAGGATTATTGTACATATGAACGACAATAACAGATTGGGTTTTATGGGTATGTTTGTCTGACAGGCTAGGTAAAATTAAAAGAAAAAAATGGGGCTTCAGTAATTGTTGGTAATAAAGAAGAGTTAAGGTCTAGTTCAGTGTGATACTGAAGTAGGTGCTTAATTTCAAGCACATGAGCAACTCCGTTAAACTTGATTACACAATTAAGTGTTTGAAAGACCAGTCCCTGAAAGGCTTTTAATGTTTAGGACATAATGTAGAAGTGCACAAGCTCCTGATAACCTGTCCTATTTGGACTGAAAATTGATCAATGAATATTTCACATTCATGCCCGGAGGTTGTGAAAAGGCTTTAGAAAGTAAAAATAGTGTCTGAAATGAAGTGGAGAAGGGAATGTCAGTCCTGGCCAGAAGTGCTTAATTTTGACCTAATACCTCACTGAAAGAAGGGGAAAGAACTAATAGGTCTCCATTTTCACAAAGAATTTGATTGTCTCCTTATGGAATTTAAATGCCTTCTTGGTAGGAACACAATGAAACAAGTCTTCAAAACTTAACTGCGTGCAGATTCTATGAAGTGAAGAACTGGGACACTGAATTTTAGCTCATTCAGTGATTCTTTATAACCTTATGACACAGACTCAGCTGGAGACCTAAAATAAGAACATACTGCAATTTAGATAGTCTTAACAACTAGTCAAGGGAGAAACGGTCTGAGAATCTGTCTGTAGATCTCTGAGGGAGCAATTGTAAATATTCCAGATGTATAAATGGAACAGAATGACATTCAGATCCCAGAACTAGTAAAGTGTAACCTCTGCAAAAGTTAAGTTAAAAACCAGAGAATAGATAAGAAAATGGAAACTGAGGTGGGGAAAAGAAGTACATACCTGAAGAATTCTTCCATGTAAACTGCCTGAAAAAATGTTTAGGACACGTCACAGTATGTCAGAGATCTCTCAGTAATGTGTCTTGTAACAAAGGGGAGGAGTTCAAGCATGACAGCCCTGAGATATCTTCCATGTAAATTACACTACTGATTTAATTGGTATCTTTGTACAAAACTCTCTTTCATATGATGAGATGTAATTCAATGAATTTTATCCACTAATATAAAGAAATTATGGGGAAATTTATGCTTCCCATGTGACACTAAGGCTACGCAATGCTCTGCGTGTGACATGAAATCTATTAACTAATGGGAGAATGACTAAAAGAAAACATGACGACAACATTTTGTATGGTCACATTACATAGGGCAGACAAACTAACTCTTACTCTACTCTCTTACATGTCATACATGTTACTTAAAAGCATCTTAAGTGGTATTCCTGCTCCTTGATAACTAAAAAGTCAGACCCTGTTGCTTCTAATGGAATTCCTTAACCTTGTTAGTAGCTGACTTCTTTCTTCCCCACCTCAAATATCAATTTTCCTGAAGAACTAGAGCAGCAAGTTCTCAGCAATTAGAATGTTTTGATTTCCATTTTATCTTCAGCTTTCATTTAAGAAATTACAAATAAGTGACAACTGAGACATCTCAGTTCTGTATCTTATCTGAATCAAAATATGTTTTTATATGAATGGACGGTTTGTACAAAATAGAAACTGGAACAACAGAAGGCATTACAATCTTTGTTTCTTTCATTCATCTATTATGGGTGTGAATCTGTTGGAAAAATTACACTTTTTTTCTGTTAATGGGCAAAAAGCCTGCTCATCTAGGTAGTGATCAAATCCCATTATGACAATTGGGAAATCTCTTGCTGGCCACTAAAAGCTGAAATTTTATCTCCTGTTTTGAGCAGAGAACAATATCTTTGAAAATAGCAGGTTAAAGTGCAAATAGCAAGTATCTTGTTAAACTATCAATTGTCAATGGCTATAGGATAAATCACTGTGAAATATAAGTAGCCTTGAGATTTTGGATGAGAAACATATCATTTCAATCAGACAATGATTACACTGAATACACCTGGAAGGTGGCATAATTAAGTTATCTGCACAGAATATTTTTACGTGGCAGATTTAATGTAGGCTTGAACCCTGGGTTTGGCCTGTTGAGCATGATGACACTGTATTTTGCCTCTGTGGTGGGGCACGGGTCTTACCGTCCCTCTCATATGTACTTCTGACTGTGAAGGCCTCCTCCCTTAGCCCCAGTTTCAAGCTCAGGTATCAGCTGGGCACTGACCTTCAGAACACTGAGGAACCCTGGTTAGGGATCCTATAGCTGAGCCTTAGGGGTTTACAATACAATGCGGGAAGAGCTAAAGATTAAACAATATAAATAGAATATATCTCTAACCACAGCGAATAACATTGGCTAGCTGTACGTAGGTTGGAGAGAAATAAAGCCTATAATATGTACTGTATAACTAATTAGTATTCCAGACAGAGTCCGCAAACAGGTTTTGTAAAATAGGAGCAGTACATAATTAATAGGTACCATATCACACTGAAGAGTTGATTCATTGCTAGAAATAGGGGCATTACATCAATCTCTTGTACACCCTAGGATGTGCTAATCAGAACATTTCAAGTTTAAATAAGGAAAGAGAGATACTACAATCTGCAGAAATATATTGCTGTGTTACTACCTGTGGAAACAAAGGAGCCAGGGCAAGCTCTTACGTTTTCTCGTACAAAGTATGCGTGCAATGTAGGACCCCTGATTTGGTGGGAGTGTGTATGCACATATGTATACACATAAATACATATGTAAGGTTTCTGAGAAACTGCAGAGCAAAGCACGAAGATGTTGGCTTTCCTATCAGACCCTGCTGGTTCCTTGCCATAACTGCAGTGTGACGCTGTTGCACGATGCATAGTCACTGTCCCCTTCAGAATGGGGCTATTTTCATGCTGATGCCTATGCACACAAGCACACAAAATAATACTCTTTTTTGATGGGTTAATTCGATTTATAGACACGATTTGGCTGACCTACTGTTCAGCTCCTTATTCATATATTGGAGGATGGAAACAACTATTGATTAATGGGTGACCTACAGCAGTACAAATAATAGATTATCATTTATCCTTTCATGATAATATACTTGCAAGAGCAAAAGTAGCAAGATACTTATCATACTAAGAAAAGAAACCCCAAATACTCAGTTTTGATCTCACTTGCATGTTGGACTTAATAATCATGACTGCTTTTATCAATTGATTACATGTTGGCACCTACAAGCCCTAGAAAAATCTGCCCCTGCCATTGTTAGGCTACAACCTAAGTTGAAGAGAAAGCGCTGCCTGATTTTTGGTTTAGACTTTTGAAGAGCATTTTGAGTATATGACACACAACATCTAGCACAAAATATATCAGGATTAGGACACTTCATTCTCCTGGAAGTAGCTATAAGAAGAACAAAAACCATAATATGGTCCATTTTCTTATGGGTGAGGATATAAACTTTTACTGCTAAGTTCATCTTCATTCATGTCTTCTGCACTTGACTGTTAATATCTATCTTGTAGGAACGTGCTTCTGCTGTCCTTGAGATCAGTGTCAAAACTCCTGTCCACTTCACTGGGACAAAATCAGGTTCTGAGCTCTGCTTTTTCCTACTAGCATACAATCAAAGCTGTAAAAAGTGTTTCTTCAACATTACTAAACCACAGTAATAACCCTTTGCAGTTTTAACATGTGTGCTAATTGTGCTAATTAACTCACTGATTTTAATTCTGATTGCTGAGCATTAGATAAGTATTAATGAACTAACCATAAGAAATCTTTACAGTTACAAAGAAGTCACAAGGAATTGCCTGAGGAATTCTGAATAATGACTGAGGGCGATTCTTCCATAAACATCCCTATATTCAGCCATATTTTTCAGTGAATGATTTGTTACATTCTGCTGTTAATGTGTGGAATCAAGTCAAGTGGTATGACAGGTAAAATAAGAACTTAGTTAAAATAGTATTCCTTGAATATTTTTATTAATGAATATATATTACACATAAAACATATACATTATTTTACTTAATTGGAGACTGCTTTCAATCTCAGTGTTTTCCCTCAGTTCTCTCATCCTGAAGAGGACAGAGTAGCTAGTGGCAGTTTTGTAGAATGGCCATGTAGGTCTTACAGTAAGTAAGAAGAGATTAATTTTGGGGGAGGTTGTTGTCTGCTCTTATCTTCTTTTTTAAAAGAACCTGAAAAGTCACAAGAAATTCCTAGGGGAAGACAGGTTGCAGAACAGAGATAGTGGTGTATTTAAAGGTAAGAGCAGATTTAGAGACGTATTAAAGCTAACATCACAGATCAAACTCAAGAAAACATGGTATTAATGATCAGTCACAGGCTTAATGCAGAAACAATGAAGGTCACGGAAGACAGCTGTAGAAGTTAGAGATGAAATGGTATGTTAGGCTTTCTAAAGTCAGTTTTTCTGCCAATTCAGAATTCATTACCGCAGCGCACTTTGTAGCGTTCTATGCAGTCAGGTTTTAAAAGTTTCTAGCAACAGGAATTATGTAATTTCTTACTAGCAAGCAATTGCTATTAGCAACTTAAAGTCATGAGAGACACTATAAATAAGTTAATTGTTAGCCTTACAACACAATCACAGAATCACAGAATAGTCAGGGTTGGAAGGGACCTTTGGAGATCATCTAGTCCAACCTCCCTGCCAGAGCAGGGTCACCTACAACAGGTTGCACAGGGCAATCTTCGATTGCATTTGTGATCAGCAGGTAGGTTTATATTCTACTTTATCTGTAGCGGATGGATAGCTGCTATCTTGGAACAGATTCTGATATTTGGACCGAGGGTCCTGAAAGAGGTATTTACTTACGTGCCACTTGCAACCACTGTAGTGCAAGGAGTGACTAATGTCATTGAAATAAACACCAGATGTTACAAATTTTCCCAGGCCTCTTGTTCTCAACTTCTTTGTAATCTGTCATAGTCACAGAGAGAAGACGTTGTTAGGGATTAATAGCATCCCACTAAAAACTTCTTTTCTTGTTGAAGGCATTTATTCTCCTGCTTAAAATGGTGGATGGCAGATGTCTTTCTCCCTTTATCTTTCACAGATATTACTGTTGCCCATGTCAAAATGATAACTTTAGCATTCAGTGAACATCTGAGAGTGCTGTGTAGTAGATAACTGGTGGTATGGGGAGCCACGAGTCCATTTCTCTTGTGCATGAGTACAGCTAGATGACATACACTAAAAAGCAGGTGCATCACTCTTGCTGCACTTTTAGATAGATCCAAATAAGTGCAAATCCTTCCCAAATGAGGTGAAATAGTTCAACAGAGAAAAATGGATGAGAACTGTAACAGGCTGTACAATTTCTGTTTAGCATTGACTAAACCAAATGTTTTGACTTTTCCTTTGACATATATTAAGATGAAATGCAGCTAAACTTAATTTCAAAGCATAAACACACTTGTGTGTTTTAGGAATTAATTAAAGAAATGATTAAACTCCATACACTTTATGAATTATTTCAGTTCAACCTGTGTATCTTAGAAAATGAATAAAACACAGTGAATTTCAATAAAATTTGAAACATTCCAAATATTTGCCAGTGCAGGGTCTTACCTTACTTGTCAGTTCCAATTGTAATTAAAAGAATACTTAAGAAGTCTTGCATCTGACAAAACATTTGCTGAAACAAAAGTCACAGTACTTTGTAGGAGGCTCAAGGCAAATCGGTCAGTAAACACTGAGACAGAAAAGATAAAATATAGTTTGCTGCTCTTCAGAGAACTTAATGAGTGATAATGAATTGTCTTCAACAGTATTAACCCATTTGATTACAAATCACTGTTTTGAGGCGTTGGTTTTTGCTCCACTGATGTTAATATTAAACCTCTGACTCGAATAGGCCAATTTCCACTAAATTTTGTGATCAAGAGCAAATTATCTTCAGTTTTGTCCATCTTCCTGCTTTCTCCCTTCAATAATTTAGGTCTTAGCGATCTTACCAGTGGGATATGGTGGATGGTGGCCTGAAATGCAATCTTGTAAAGTTATTTGATGCTGTTCTCCCAGGGGGAACACGGTTGTAGAAAGAACTTCAGGTGTAGTTGAATCCAGCAAGGAGACAATGGAAACATCTTATGTTTTATTTCTGGTGAAAAAAAATCCTCAAACCCACAGTTTTCAAACACTTGCCAATAGTGCTTGAAGGCACTCATTCCATCAAAGCCAAATCTGTAATTCAGATGCGTAAATAAAGATGTAGATTCATCTCTGAAGGTACCCAAGTTTTAAGGGACTTAAAATCCTTAAAACTGGGTGCTGTCTTATTTGTATTAAGATGTTAATTAGTATCATGTAAAAGGTGATAATTGAAATGAAGAACTCTGACACTTCTCTTTTCCTTTTGAAAATAACTCTGGTGTTAAAACGTTCACTTACGCTGTTGTTTTTTTTTTTTTTTTTTCTTAAGATAAANNCTTAAGATAAACATGTATACCAGTGGATACTGGCAGTGGTTCCTTATAGAGAGGCTGATGAGGTATGGGCTGGATGAGTAGACAGCAGAATGGACTGAAAACCAACTGAGTGACTGGGCCCAGAGAGTGGTGATCAGTGGTGCAACATCTGGTTGGATGCCAGTAACTAGTGGTCTATCCCTGGGGTCAGTACTGGGTCCAGTCCTGTTCAACATCTTCATTGATGATCTGGATGATGGGGCAGAGTGTACCCTCACCGTGTATACTGATGACACAAAACTGGGAGGAGTGCCTGATACGCCAGAGGGTTGTGCTGCCATCCAGAGGGACCTTAACAGACTGGAGAAATGGGCTGGCTGGAACCTCATGAAGTTCAACAAGGGGAATCGCAAGTGCCAGGGGAAGGGACAGAGCACTGACACAGGTTGCCCAGGGAAGTTGTGGAGTCTCCTGCCTTGGAGATATTCAAAAGCTGTCTGGACAACCAGCTCTGCGTGAGCCGGTTTGAGCAGGGTGATTGAACCAGATGACCTCCAGGGGCACCTTCCAACCTCAGCCATCCAGTGATTCTGTGTTTCTGTAATGACTCTTTTTTTAACTCATGAATTAAAAAAAAAATAGACAATCCTGAAAAAACTCACACCGCATCTTTATTTCCTTTAAAAGAAGTGAATTCATGCCCACTTTTGTGAATTTGTCTTAAACATTTATACAGTCCTGAGACACAAAGTAAAATAAAAGACAATAACTTTGTTCATTCCTTCCTGAAATATTTATTCAAATATTACTGGGAGAAAAATTTGTCTTTTTCTGGTTACTTGTCTACATGTTCCTTACCCTCAATAAACACAGACCTAAAACTGTTTCCAAAGGGAGCAACACTCTATAACTGTTGCATTCTTCCAGTGTGACAAGCTGTGGGAGCAGCTCACATAGGCACAATTGAAGAATTAGGTAGAAAAAAGTTATGTCAGACTCATTTATTTTTATTGCTAGTTTTGGTCCTAACTGTACGTGGAACACCGTTTCCCAATATCTTGTTGCTACAAGCAGGGAAAACCAGCTGTATATCTAAGGGCAAATATGGGTAAACAGCCAAATGCAATTAAGACAATACAGAGGTTACAACTTTTCACTACTTGGCCTGAAACCCAAAACATGAATTTATACGCTTTTTTCTACACTATTATACCACAATAACAATTAGCAGGACAAACCGGGGGGGGGGGGGGNATGAACAGAAAAGTGTACGGTGGCTACAGACAAGCTCCAGTTCAATGGAGGCATTGTGTTTCCTGTTCTTTGACACAGGCAGAGAAGTGAGCACAACAGTCACGGCAGCAGAATGAGGCTTAAGGGTGGTTTTCAAGATATTCTGGGCAATGAGAGATACTGTTTCAGAGTGCAGGTTTCAAAGTTTTGAGTCATTAGACATGGTGTCCAGTGTATTGAGTTGCTCTCTCTGAAATCAAGGAGACTGTGCAGACCTCAGAGCAGATGACATATAGCTGTAGGAATCTGTACTAGTCAGAATTTGGAGAACTGTGTACTACAGGAGCTGAAACTTTAAAGTGACCTTTGGTTGAAGTCTTTCATGGTTTAGTCAGGAGCTAATGTAAAAGAACAGGTGAGTCCTGAAAACCCTACACTGTAGAAAATAAGGAAGCTTTCTGAGTACTTGGAGGTTATGAAAATCAACGTTGGTCACCACTGCTGTTTGTGAATCTACTTTAGCTGTGCCTTTGACTGAAACCTGAGGCAACAAATTATTTTACTTGCACAAGTGTTGTAAGCAGTCTAGTTGAACTCGTTAGAGTTAGGCCCACTTTTGTTCAACTAGGCTTTTGGATGAATAATTAAACTGAAAAATCTGACTTGAAGAAAGGTATGTGGAGCTGAGTATTCTTGAATTTGGGCAACTGTATAGCCTTGAACCTCCCAGTCTCTTCCTTGTGCCTTTTCTTTGACACAGATGTGGGGGGGGTGAGGAAATGAAACCTGTGAAATTGTTCTGTACAGGGGTCTTTGGAGTCAACTATGCCATTTCCTGATATTTGTATTGCTAGTGAGCACATCTACTTGTTACCCACACATCTGCAATAAACTTACTAGATGCGTGTAAATTCATTTTTGGAAAAGTTCCTACAGAAACTGTTTCCCTTTAAGACTGCAGTAACTAGTTCTGTTCTCTGGACTATGCAGCCTATACAATGTTAAACTGCAGTCTTTGCTTTGATTCACTGCGTCAAATACAAATTACAAGAGGGAAAAGATATCCCCGCGCTTTCTTTGTGTTCTCCCTGCCAAATAAAAGCATATTTTATTGTCTGATACGATTTAATTACTAGAATGCAAAAAGTGAATATGATTTTCAACCAAAGGAATACTAAAAAAGAGGAAAAACATAGTTAAGAAAAAGGAAAAGCTCCATAAATACAATCTTCATGTCTCAATGGCATTTCTAGGTCTGCTCTTCAGAAGACATAGAATAGTCCCTGGCAATTTACTGTGTAATGATTAAAGTGACATTTTATGCATATTTGGACTAAATGACATAGAAAATTATGATGTAGTCCTCACTTTGAGACCGGATTATTCAGTGTGTCAGTCATGCTCTTTATTAGTTGATCATTTGTTCCATACTATGCATGGAAGAGAACCTGGTTTGGCTGTTTTTTTTTGTTGTTGTTGGTGGTTTTGGTTTGTTTTTTTTTGGTCTTGTGTTGTGTTTTTTTTTTTTTTTTTTGTTAGCTCATGTGTAGTAGAGACATCGAGAATTAATCCTTGGATTGGATTCTAACTCTGCCTTATATGATTTCTTTCATTTCCCTGAAGTTGACATGGTGCCTGTCTTTAAATACACCTTCACCTTTCTATCTTTTCTTTTCGAACTTCTTGCTGCAGACTGTTACCTTGTCAGTGGGGTTGATTACCTCTTGCACTGGTTAAGACACTTCCATTTTTTTATAGTTCTCTTTCCCTGTTCTGTTTTATGGCTTTCCTGATAGTACATTCCTTAGGTTGAACATGTATTAAAGTGCCCATGTTTCAACATTTAGCCTTCTTTTTCTCAGTTATTTATTTTAATTTAACACGGTTTATATTTTACACATGAGCAATTAAGCATGTAAGACAATTAAATTGTTGCCTTTAATAGCATTTTATATTAATTCACGGTTTCTACTTGGCCTGGTTATCTAGGTATCTTCATGAATTTGGAAAGCTTACTGTTTTGGGGAAGATTTTGCTTTGTGGGTTGTCATCACTCTCCTTGGTTTAGAATATATTGGACTGTATAATTTCTACCATTTGACTCATTATTTTGCTGAAGCTGCTTTGAAAGTGAAATGATTCTGTTGCAAACACCCTTCCCTTGTGTGTGATATGTCTGGGTGCACAGCGAAGATAAGGAGAATACAACTGTTCTGTGTCAGGGTGATTTAATGATGGATATCAAGAAAACATTGCACAAAATGGCAGAACAAGGACTCATTTCTAAGAATTAGTATAAAACAAAGTACTACAGTTAACATGTAAAAGAAGGATTTGAGTGAGTACAAACTGTTTTTGACTAAACAACACAATGCTAAACTATTAACGGGAAGTGTCAATCTGGGATCTGCTGATGCAAGTTTTGTATTGAGGGCATGGCAACTAATCATTCTGCTAAGTTGGCAATAGTAAGGTTTTGGCTGGAGTTTGGTGGGCAATACTGGGTATTTCGTGCTAAGGCAGTTGCTGATAAATAGAAGAGAGCATGTAAGAGTAATAAAAATAATCAGAAATTTTAAAAATACAATTTAAGATGAAAGGCTGAACAACTGAATTGTATTATTCTAGAAGACAAATAGTGGATGTAAAAAACTATTGAAAAAAGGAACTAGAGTGTGATCTGTTACTCTGCATGGCCATTGTGTATAAGAATTTAATTGTCTTACTTTTCTCTAAGGGAGGATTGAGATTAGAGGACAGTTTCTAGTTACAAGGATTCCTCAGGAGCAAGCTACCAAGGCATGGGATGGGATTCCCATTAAGGGAAATTTCTGAGAACAGATTAGACCAATATTTATCTCTTAAGAATGGTGTAGATATGTTTCCTCTTGACTTGGTGTGAAGGGTTAGAGCTGATGACCTAAGATCTTATGCTTAAGAAATCTTAGCTGCTATTGATAATCCTAGACCTTTTACAATGGGGTGAACTGTTCTTTGTTCTGCCTCATTCCTCTGGCTCTCAAGAGACCCCTAGGTGACTAGATTATATTTAGGTGTTTAATTTCTTTATGCTCAAATGTGATGAGAGCAGTTTCGTCTCAACACTTCAGATTCTGAGGTTCTTAGTGTGCAGCTTGCTTTCTTGCACAGGTGTCTTCACAGATGGATACAGATAGTTTTCCAGATGGTTCCATCCCAGCCAGGCACGAGCAAGAATTTCTCCGGCTGGTTGGCAATTATGGGCTCATGCATGGCTCTGCTGGCATTGCTCTCTCCCACCCCTCAGCAGGACGTGTGGAGTTGGATTCGTGTCACATAAATATACTTACATGGCACCTTGGGCACAAGTGGCTCTGAGCTGGAAGGCAACTATCAAGAAGAGTAAGAAGGAGGATCTGGGGAACTACAGGCTGGTCAACTTCACTTCACTCCCTGGGACAGTGATGATTACATCATCCTGGAAACCATTTCCAAACGTGAGAGGCGAGAAGATGACTGAGAGCAGTCAGTGTGGATTTATGTGGAGAAAGTCATACTTAGCTTGATATGCTTGATATGCTCATGATATCTTTCTATGATGAGAAGAATTGCTTCGTGGATGAGAGAAGAGCAGTGGATGTTTTTAGTCTTGTCTTTTGCAAGGTTTTCAGCACTGTCTCCAATAACTGATGAAGTACAAGATAGGTAAGTATGTGGTGATGTGGCTTGAAAATGGCCTGAACTGCTATGCCCAGAGTGTTGTGATCAGTGGCCTGAAGTCTGGGTGGAGGCCATGTTCCAGAGGTTGATACTGGGGCTAATAGAGTTTAACACCTGCATTAATGATCTGGATGATGGGATAGAGTGCACCCTCGGCAAGTTTGCAGAAGGACTGATTGATATCACAGATGAGTTTGCTGCCATTCAGAAAAACCTTGACAGCCTGGAGAAAAGGATAAAAAAGAACTTAATGAAGTACAAAAAAGTGATATGCCAGTTCCTGCAGCTGAGGACAAATAACCCCATGCACTGGTATAGCCTGCAGGTGGATCAGCTAGAGAGCAGCTTTGCAGAAAAAGAACTGTGGATCCTAGTGGACCAGAAATTGAACTCAAGGCAACAATGCGCCTTTGAAGCAAGGAAGGATAATGGCCTCTCCAGGGCTACATCGGGAACAGTACTGCATCACTTGCAGGTCAAGGGTGTGATCCTTCCCCTCTCCTCAGCACTGGTGTGGTCCCATCCAGAGTGCTTGGTCCCATCCTGGACTCTCCAATACAAAGGGACATGGACATACTGGAGTATGTTGAGCAAAGGGCCGTGAATATGCTGCAGGATTTGGAGCATGTGAACTATGGGGAGAGGCTGAGAGCTGCGACTGGTCAGCCTGGAGAAGAGAAGGCTCAGGGGCATCTTATCCGTGTGTATGGATTCCAGGTAGAGAGTGGTAAAGAAGACAGAGCCAGTAAAGAGGTAATGGTCACAAACTGAAACACAGGGGGTTCTGTCTGAGTGTCAGGAAACACAATTTTTTACTGAGACGGTGACCAAACACTGAACAGGTTGCCCAGAGAGTTGGTGCAGTCTCTATCCTTGGCAATATTAAAAGTCAATCTGGACATGTTCATAGGCAACCTGCTCTTGGTGACCCTGCTTTGAGCAGGGGGATTGGACTAGATGATCTCCAAAGGTGCCTTCCAGCTCAGCCCATTCTGTGATCAAACAACTGCTGACACAGTCGTGTAAGTAACCAATGTTTCTCTGTGGAAGGGTTTTAGCCCTCTACTGCTCAGCATTGTCACTGCTTACTTTTGTTTGGACCGAAGTATGAATTTCTGTTGAACTTACACAGGGTTGTTTTGCAATGAGACCTTCCTATATACACGAATGAGAAAGTCGTGCTTGCTTGCAGCGTGTTGTATTTATGAGACAGAGAAAAATTCCTTTTTATATCAGTAGAGAGAATATTTGTCTAATGAAGCCTAAGTCTGAAGATTTGCTCAAGAAATTTTCTCACTAATTTAAGCAGAGATCAATTTGTGTTAGACTGAATGAAAGCTGATGCATGATGCTACAGTTTGGCCTCTGGTTACTCACTACTGCTTATGAGGACCTGTCTAATGTTTAAAATTTAAACAATGACTGAATTAAATTTTAAAATTATTGCACTACCTGGACTCTTTATCCCAATAACTAAAGCTATACAGGAACAATTTAAATTTTCCAAGGATAAAAGATTATTCTTAAATTCAGAATGCTAAAAATTCTACCATATTGTGTAAATGTAAATAGTAAAAGTTAAAAAAGTGTGTGGAGTATTTTCTAACAGAAAGTATTCCAAGGTTAATGCTGCTCTAACCCTCATTTCTTGAATTCATGAACTAATGCCCTGAGATAGAGCAGGGGCATATGTGCACTTGTACTTTTGCTGCTGGGAAACTGAACACAGTGAATATTAAAGTGCAGTCTGGGGTATAATAGTCCCTGGTAGCTAATCTTTTTGCCTTATTCTTATGGAGTAATCGGTAAATAAAGTAGCTACTCACACTTATCAATTTCTTAATTTTTTAGGGCAACCTCCTTTGATCCACACAATTTGCACCCACAGTATTATTATCTAAGATAATTTGTATTGAACACCAGACTGTGCTATTGCTTTGTGTGATATATACACCTGGAGTCACATATATTTTGACAGTGGGGAGACTGATCACGTAATTTTTTTTCTCTTTCAAAGAATTTACTTGGTCTTGTTTTTATGTTCACATGCAGATGCGTGAGCATGGCAAGCCAACTACATTGTAGGCACAGTTCTTAGGTAATCTGCATGGATGTCCTCTAAATAATTGATTTTGTAAAAGGGGAGAAAAAAATAATCCAGGGACTCAGCTGCTACTCAAAGGCCTTTTTCTCCTGCTGCCCAGTGTGCTGTTGGACCTTTGGAGTGACCCAGCCTCACCCGCTGAATCAGTGACTGCCAGAGGCAATGTCTGCACTCCAGTGACTTCATTCCAGTTTAATCTGTAAAACAAAACGGGTCCAGAATTTCACTGCAATGAATTATAAGGAAGAGTTCACTACCTGGTGGGTGTAATCTGGCTTACTCCTGAGTAGTTTAAGAAGCCTTCTGGAGTTATGGTTTGAAGGGAAAACAGCATTATAAAGTAAAGTGATTCAAAATCACGTCTGCAAGTTCTTTTGAGTGCCCTTTGCTAATAAGACGCCAATTAGATACAGGCAGATATTCCTTCTGCCCTGCTGCTGCCTGTTTTTATTGTTCAGTAATGCTTGACTAACATTTGCCTGAAGTTTTCTATCAGATGGAGTTTCTCTCAACTGATCTATTTAGAAAGCATGTGGACAACTCAGCTACAAACCTCTCCGTGGTCCTAAGGGCTTCAGAGTGGTAGGCTGTCCTCAGTGCCCACAGAAAGAGCTTGTGGTGCTGAAGAGCTGAGATGAGGAGCAGTATCAGTTTCCTAACTAAGCCAGTATATGCTTTGCCAAAAGCTTCTCTCTAGCAGTGTCTTGAGGCTGTGGATGTGAAATAACTATTAAATCGTGCTACTTTCCACAATGGTTTCAGCTTTATGTTTTCTTTTGCCACATTCTGGAACTACAGGTTCTGTGCAGTGTCTTCTGTGCTCTTCTTTGAAAATCTGTTCTTCATGTACAAAGCCTTTCCTTTTTAGAAATATTATCGAGGCAGTAGCATACTGATATATCTAGGATGTGGGCTTCTTTGATATGTCTGTATTCAATTATTTTTCTCTATAAATTTATTTTAGATTTTTTGAATGTAGTTGTGACTGTGAAGTTCTCTTCAGGTTTGATTTTTGGTTTCTAGTATACTACAGTTGAAGACTTCCCGGTTTTATACTGATATAGAAAATTATGAAGGTGTTCCCTGATGAATACAAATCTTCATGGTTTTCCTACTGTGATTTAAGCTTTCACCACTGCTGATCGCTTTGCTGGTTTAGCAGACTAGTACATGAATAAAACACATTTGGTTTTCAAATGCACTATATCCCTGAATTTAACACTAGTGATAATAACTTAAATTGATTCTCTAGCTTGTAAATGTAGAGCCAGTGAACTGTCTTGGATAACAAGCAGATACATCGGATGAATGCGCCACAAAGATTTTGTTATTTTTATTTGAAAATACGATAACATCGTACATGTTTTAAAAAATTCACCTTAGAAAGAGTTTTATATTGAAAATCACATAACTTTGTTAGAAGTATGTACTGGGTAACAGTGCAAACTGCAAAATTTTAAAAGCCTCTGGACCAGTAAGAAGCAAAGATGAACTAAATTTGAAAGTTTACTGCAGGTGCAGGTGCCTTGTGGCAACATGAAATGGACTGTCAGAAAATTCACGAACATTGCTTTGATTTTGACGGAGTAACAGGGATATTTTATTTGTTTTAGGTCACTAGCTAAATGTGCTTGTTTCAGTGGGTGGTATAATAAACAACTCCATCCATATTTTTTGTTTTAACTGAAGAACTGTGACTGGTCCTGTGCCTGGAGGGCAATCATAATATGCAGTCATATTCTGCAGGCTCATCAGCATTTACTTATAAGGTTTCTCTTTCTTACCCGTTAAGAAAATAGTTGTTTACATGGAGATTATATTTTCCTTTATATGTCATGCCTCCTTTTTTGGTGGATTTCTGTGGCTGAAGAATTTTTTCCGTTCTTCAAAGGCATCTTCCTTGCACACTGCTGGGATCATTTGCAGCCTCTTAACTGGCTTCCTTTGAAGC
>VZSZ01009508.1:83185-193094 GCA_013398815.1 Ibidorhyncha struthersii
GTTTCCCTTCCCTTCCCTTCCCTTCCCTTCCCCTTCATGCTGCCCAAAGCTGCCCTCACAAAGCTGCCCTCACATCTTCTCCCAGTCAGACACATCTTCCAGCACCTTCTTATCAAATCCTTTTATCTAACAGGCTTTCACACTTCCTCCATTCTGGGAATGGTCCATAACTTCTGAAGGGACTTCCCACTTTTCTCACCCCTTATTAAATAATAGGCTAAAGAGTAGACATCTCTTGTCCCTTCATGCCTTTTTTTTCGGTCACTTCTGCCCTTTCTCTTTGTATTGCCTACCTGGATTGTAACCGTATTCTGGGAAATGGCTGTATCTTATGCCTGCCTTTAAAATGCTTGACTTATTGCTGAAAATATAACAATAATAATATGTTGACTGGAACTGGATGAAACAATTTAAACAGAGATGTTTTCTATCATAAAAGTAATTTTATGAAATTTGAAATGTTTCCCAGGAAGGTACTGATTTTTATGACATTTTTCAAAGAGGAAAATAGTGTCTACGAATTCTAGCAGTATTCAAATATTATATTTCATTTATGTCATTTGTATTCATCTTCTTGTGACTTTTTGATACAAACAGGCGTTATGTTGAATTCAAAGTACCTGTATCCACCTGCAAATTCTACAGCTTATACTTAAGATTTTACTGTGCTGATGGTCCACTTCTCTGCTCACTTTGGCACCATGTCACTTGTGGGCAAAGAGTGGTGCACCCCTGCTCTATTACTTCACTGGACACGTCTGTCCTGCCACCACCAAAAAGTGTTTGTGCCCGTTCGTGTGATGGACTCATAGCAGCCACGAGATGGAAGTGTTTGTGGGTGCTGGGTTTTGCAGTCAGAAGTGGCTTTCATTTTGAATGGGGACCACAGGGTGACGAGCTTCAGGAAGCAAACGCTGGGCTATGAGAATAATTTATTCAGACTTATGGTCTGCTGCCTGCCTGCCTGCTTCTGAAGGACCCTGAGGAAAGAGGCTGGGAGCTGGTAGGCTGCAAGCTGAATGAATTATTCAGGCAATATTGCAGATGTAGCCCATAAACCACAGGTTGGCTACGTCACCCTTGGTCTTACAACATCACAGAGGAGAAAATTAAATGAACCAAAATGACATGGAAGAAATTAAGAGTTTTAACACTATGAGATGTCCTTCAGAATGTCCTTTCTGTGGGAAATATTTACATGTCTCCTAGGGCAGATGCGGAATGATGTTTATGTCATTGATGAATACAATTTCTGGTGGACCCCCTGTTCTCTGGGATGGAGACCCCAGTTCTTTATAACCTTTTATGATGGAGTTAGCATCCAGGAACTGACAGGATTTTGTTATCCTGAAATTCTCAATGACAGCTAACAGCAGACGGTCCTTTGATTTTCTTTTTCCTTTCTGCACATGGAGGTGGGTTATATTGCTTCTCTCCCCTCTCCAACAAGAGACATTCAGAGCCATAGAAACATCATAGCAGCCTCCTTCAAAACAGTGAGTGCAAAAATACACAGTACCGTTTGTGTCAGAGGGGAAAAGGCAATATTTTCTTTCCTCTTTTAACAGCAGTAGTGGTGCAGTGTATCTCCCAAGAACTTTTCTGTACGTCATTCAGGGAGCCTTCTCCTCCTGTTACATAAATAATCCCCCCCCATAGATGAACTGGAGATATTTTCCCCTCAAAATTTGCATTCTCTTAACAGGAAGGAGACACTCCTTCCTTCTCAGAGTTGCTCTTTGAGGATAACCTGAAACACAAGAAAGTATTAATTATATATATATATGCACATATACATACATACACCTTATTTTTCCTGTAGCTCTCTTTCACTGCCACAGGAGGGTTCTGCTTTTAAAAAAAAATGTTCCTACCTAATTACATCACTTAAGGGGTTGGGCTCTGATGTGTTGGTCTGTAGCACCTTCAATCTATTGACTGTTCCTTGTCTTATAATTAGATTATAGCCTACTTTGGGCAGGTCCATCATTTTCATGGTTTGTATAGTGCTTTCTGTGATGGGGTCCTGGTCCATGATTAGATCTACTAGATCCTACGATAGCAATAATAGTAATAAGAGGCTTTTACTCCCACTGGCTGCAGTTCTGTTTAATGCAGTGTGTCATTGTGGAATCTCCTGATAACTCCCAGAGCAGCTGCAGAGCTACTGTGGCAGCTCTGGCACCCTTAATTGCTGTTTATGAAAGCTTGTGGCTTTCTGATGCCTGCAGCCAGGGCCAGCAGCAAATGTGATTTAACACGACAGCTAATTAAAAGGCACAGTACTTCAGCATGGTAGTGAGGAGTGGACTCATTACCTCTTAACTCAGGTTTGGAGTAATACCCGCTAAACCCAGGTGGACAAAAACAATGTCATTTTGACATTGTTACCATTCTTGCATGAATTATTTGCTGAAACTGGTGGGAGCAATTTTAGTAGGTATGAAAGGCCACCAGATGTCAGTATGACCTTCTGCAATTTAGTGTGGTATAATTAACTCACTTTTTATCAGACAGAATCAGGGGGTTTTAATCTATTTTTTAAAGAAAAGTTCTATTTTCCACGACTGAAAAAAATACAGTCAATTATTAAATGCCTTCTTCAACTTCCAGTGAGTCTTTCAGTTATTACAAAGGAAGGGCAAGAATAAATGCTGGAGAAATTCTGTGCATTTTACACTGGACTTTTGTAGAAAACTCATACTGGCTGGCAGGGTGGTAAGAAGAACAAATATTTTGCTGTCACAAAATAGAAAGCTGAATGCAGTTCTCTGAACTGCAGAGTGTGGTCCACGTTTCTTCATCTACACACCTTAGCTGTGCTACATCACAGCAATGCTGGGGCAGGGGAAGGTGGCCTGCCGTTTTTAGCCCCTGGTAAAACCATTGCTGCCCTGGACCAAATCTCAAGAATGGCTGGATTCGCAAAAGATTTTTAATTTTTTCAAATTATACTTTTTTTCTTAATATTTCCTCTTTTTATTGATTTCCAACCCAGATGTCTGTGTTTGGCTACGCCTAGGTTACTTGGTCCTGGAGACCTTCATAGGTCTGTGTCTGACCATTCACCTAACTATTATCTATTGGGATGACACTTGGACATATGCTTCTTTTGCCCCTGTGCACGCTATTTCTCATTTCTAAGAAACCTTGCTTTACAGACCTGGTGGCAACTGCAGTGCAATCACTAGGTCCGCCTGTTTGGTGGGTTTGGGGAGCAGGAACAAAGGGACTATATTGACATATTCAGGAGCCCAGTGAGGAACCCAATCTCTTTGAAAACAAAAAGGTTGGAAAAATATACATTTCTTTCCGTATGGAACTGAAACCAGAATTTACTTCATTCATTTGTGTTCAGTTCAGAGGGCTTGGCTGTTGTTTGAGGTTAAAAAACCCAAAATGCTTCATGATAAAATGATGAGACTTCACAACACTGCTAATCTTCTAATATCTAAGCAGTTGTGACATGATTATATTTCCACGGTCTTTTGTTGTTCCAGTCAGGATGTTAAAAGCAGTGTACTTTCCATCACCCACCAGTCCCTTGCATGTTTCCATCTGGAATTGCTTGGTCAGGTGTCCTAAGCATGTTGCTTACAGGAGAGGAATGTGCTGAAACCCTTTACGTGTGTTGGAATAAGGTGTTTTTATGATGAGAAGATTTAATTTTAACCAAACCACTGAGCTTTGCAATCTAGAACAATGGATTAATCACTCATTAAAGCAAATATGACTAATGAATTCATGTTCTATAAAATAAGTGCATATACTAGTATAGTGATAGGTAACTGTTGGGTCATATACAGAGTTACTGAGGAGGAACCATCTTTAGTAAAGTCATGTATAGTAACAACCACCTCTATGACAATATAAAACCTTTGTACCCTGAAGTTGTCTTTTATTTTTTTCAAAGATTTTTACTTACTTTCATCTCAGGTGACTATAATTTCCTCCTTGCACTTTCCCTTCCTTCCCTGTACATTTTCTGACTGCACATAGTTTGCTGTACATTCACTTGTCTTCAGAGGGATTCAAAGGTGCTCAAATAGTATTAGCTAATGTTTGTACAGCTTAGAAAGCACAACATGCAAGATACAGGTTAAGGATTTGTGCCAGGCGGAGAGGCAATGACTACAGCTATTTGTATGATGTACCTTCTGTTTTCAAAAGATGTCAAGACTTGCAAAATTTGGCTAAATTCCTAAGGTGGAATATGCTGCCAAAAGTCAAAATTAATCATGAAGGAAAAAATAAGCCAAACAAACACACCCCAATATTGTTTTGATTCATACTACACATTTAATGTCAATAAACCAGAAATATTTCCCTCCATCTTTGAATTTGCAATATTTTGCTATATTACAATGTGCGGTAAAAAAAATCAAAATGAATCTATTTCAAAATAAGTTATCAAAATTCTTTACCATAAAATATTTTAATTCCACAGCAGAATATTTGGCTGATATGTGCACTTTTTTTTTAAGCGATCCAATTTACCCATTTCAAAAAGTATCAAAAAACTGATGGCAGAAAAATCCGTCACAAGCTCTCAAATGCAAAGACTTTGCCTCTGTCTTGGGCACCTCCAAATCTGGGAAGCCACAGGGTGTGCTTTACCTTTTCATATGTTCTTTCTTAGTTACCTTCTTCCAGCTGTTTCTGGAGACAGGATACTGGATTTTAGGCTTGACACCGTATGGCCTTTCTTGCATTGCTGCATTCTTTTTGTTGAGCATATCTGTTTTTGTGAAACTGCATATTCTATGGGAGTCGAATTCCATCTAAAGCTTCACCGATCTGTTCTGCTCTCTAAAGTTACAGTTAAAATATCTTTCAATATAAACTTTGCTTTAAGCCATTCTATAACTGCCTTAGCTTGAAAATTGTCAAATTTATTCTGAAGAGAAAGATGAAGTGTTTCCAAACTGGTTTTAATTAAAAAAAAAAAAAGCTCTTAAATTTTAGTTTTCAGTTTTGGCTTCTGAGTATTACTGCTTTATCTCCTTTTAGCTCAAAATCAGCTTCTTGTCTTCCCAGACTGAAAGCAACCTTAAAACATTTGACTTACTATTCCTTAAGGAAGGGGAATGTGAGATACAGAAGTTACTAATGACTTTTGTTTTGGGTAACTTTGGCTCCCTTCTGTGAAGCACAAATTCCTTACTTGCACTTCAGGTAGAAAAGGATGAGATAGTGAAATCTGAAAACTCATTTTTAATGGCCTAATCCAGCTGAGAAGAATATGTATTTGGGAATCAACACATCCTCTACAAAACAACCTGCTGATACACCTGCAAGTGACTTGAATGTAGTGGGATGCAAAAAGTGAGCGTGATAGATATTCCAGAAACTGGTGATATTCCAGGAACTGGTTCCTATGTAAGGATTCCCCAAACCATTTCAAAACCCTCATATCCTCTTTCCAGCTGAGTGATACAGTAAGTTAAGCAGCTGTACAAGCAGCTCCGGGTGGTTCTCTGCTGCTTATTTACTATTCTGGATTCTGATTACCTTGAGTGGTGAAAAAAACCCAGTCACCATCACAAAGTGGCCTGCGTGAAAGACAGATCAGACAGGAGCAAAAGGGATAGGGCGACTGTGGAGAGCAGGACAGGAGTGGAAGAAGTAATTGTTAATTCAGTACATACTGCAGGTGAGCAAGGGGAGCAGCAGAAGTGTGCGTCTGGATTTGAACTGATCAGTAGCCCAAACAGCAGGAGCTCTCTGGGACCATTTGTTGATGCTGAATTCCTGCTGGCGTCTAAGGCAGCTGTTCCCCCTCTCCCTCTGTCCCCTCCAGTATGATGCACAGCATGCAAGAAGGCAGTGTAGCACAGGGTTTCATTCTCCTGCTTTTCAAGCGCTGGATATAACAAAGAACATGTCATTTATGAAGTTCCCTTCATTAGCAGACTTCTCAAATTTTTCTAAAGGACATATTTGGTTAATTCCCTACTTACCCTATCACTTAATTGCAGTTGTAGACTTTGATCATAGTAATCAGTAGGAAGTTCCAAGTGATGCAAATTTCTATTATTTCATGCCTAAAGTATGGAAGGAATTGGATTTGTAAGCAGAAATCACATTTTCTACCTGAGAAAGGAGCTGGCAGGAAAGCTGCACAAAAGTGTTCACAGAGACCGAAGGACACAAGCTGATTTCTGTGATTCTCACCCAAAAGCTAAAATAATGAAATAAAAGTGAATCACTCATAGAATTATCACGGGGCTTGCAGCCATCTCTCGGTTTCATTGGCACAAATAGTATATTCCTCCCTTTCCACCCATTCTTATTTGTTGATTGAGATTGGTAGCTATTGGAACAAGGGTCATCTCTCATCCTCAATGCCAGTATTCTGCAATCTTGTCATATTTGGCTCTTAGACCGTACTGTAATAAGTATGAGGAGCAATAATTATAATATGTAGGCTAAATTAATTTTTATGCCTTAAATACAGTTTAAATACATTTAACAACTGTCTTTAAAGTAAAATTTTAAACCTTAGCTTGTCCCTTAAGAAGGTTAATACTGAATCTGATATACCTGAGTGGGTGAGTGCTTAAAAAGACTTAAAAAAAAGAATTAAAGTATTTGTAGTGTGCTGTGGGGCAAATGGAATAAAAGATTCCTTCTCAAGCTCACTGCTACATTTCTAGGTATGAATTTGACTGCAATGCACCAAATGGAGTTGCTAGAGCACTCTCTGTGTTGAGGAAATCTTTTTACAATTGAGCATATATGAAGAAAGTGTGATCTAAGTAAAAATCTGGAAATCTGACTCTCCTTTCCACTATGCATCATTTAGTGTTTCTATCAAATGCTCAGCAGTCTTTCCTTGGCTCCTGTTTCATGTTATTTACACATCTGAAACCAGCAAGAGGGATCCATATGCAACTTTGCAAAGAATGTGAAAGTTTATTGCAGGTGACACAGTAAAAGATAGTTCAGAATATTCTCAAAATGGATGAATCATATCCATTAATTTAGTACATATTCCTATTGCTTAGACAGAAAATTGTTGATACTGAGTGAAAACTGATCTTTGGAATATTCATGAAATCAAATGTTACTCAGCTAATATTATCAAAATGATCAATGTAACTGAAAGTATAGAAGTAGACTGGTTCTTAAAAACTGCAAGTACCGAATTTCTCTTTTTTTTTTTTTCTACCCATAGAAAGGAAGGATAGAATTTGATTCCTAGTGGTTCTTAAAATGCATCTGTAGTTTCAATTTTAAGGACAACAAAACATGCTAAATAATTTCACAGCAATTCTGCCTGGTGGGATTCCACAACGCTCAAGTGTTTTAGTGTCCTGATTTCCCATCAGTCACATTTATTCAGTCCTGGAATAATCACGGAGCCCCTGGACACTGTTGAGATTATTCATGAGAGATTGCTGTGGTTAAGAAAAATTGTTGAATGATGAAAGCAATTGCTGGAAAAGTCTCTGCGTGGTCCTATCTCCATTCATTTTTAAATGTGTACTGTTTTCTCTGGAAAAAAAAAGTCAAGAAACATAACTACGAAGACATAGGCTGTTCTGACAGGCTCTGCTGCTTCTTTGGCTGTAGGGCTCTATAATGTGTTTATTCAAGTTTTTATTTCATCAGACTTAATAAGTTTTGGTTGTTTTTTTTTTTTTTTTTCTTACTGAGATAGTGACTTGTAGGTAACTTATCTGTTTCAGACATTATAGGAATAAATTGAGAGACATTAAATGTGAGTCTCCACCTCAGAGATGTTGTTACTTACTGAAACTCTAGACAGAAAACGAGGCTTTTTTTTTTTTTTTTTTTTCCAAGCTATACTTTAGGAAAGCATTTGAAAAGCAAAGTGTAATAGTATAGGATTTCCCAGAAACTTAAAAACCACCTCTCCATTGCCTGCCCTATGCTAGACAAGAACTGGATAATGCCTCTTTGAGAAAGCTGCCCTCTCTGTAGGGGCTTTTGATGTTTTTGATGCTGTTTACTGATGTTTATAGGGAACAACTTCCCCAGATCTTGCCTTGGTTCCCAGGGCTTGTCTGTGACGCCGTTTTATCTGGTTGTATTGTTTTCAAAGAAACACTCTGATTCTGCTTGTAAGCATTAACTGAGATTTTACTTTGCCACAAATACACTTACAAACAAGCGGTTTAAGTAAAATTAAAGATTCACCCCTTTAGTAAAGGCAAATACTGACTTCCTGGTTACAGAGTCACAAAAGTGGAACATAAACATGAAGACAGGATCAGAACCACAGTTCTAGAGTAACATTTTCTCACTTTGTTTGATGATGAGATCCTACCCTCTCAGTTTTCACATTTTTTTTCCTGGTTCTTTTATGAGGAAGGTAGTTTTGGTAACAGTATCCAATTATTCTTTGGAATAGGATTGTACAAAACTAACACAGCAAGTTCATTTCTTTCCCTTTTCTTGGAGATTCTCTGAGTTTAAAATCTTCTTGGGCTGTCTGTTCACTATGTTACTTAAATGACCTCCTAGCTAGCCATAATTTTTCCGGGACTGCTAAAGCACCTTACAAATTGCAAGTGATAAAAACCACTCATCATACCCACTTACCAAATGTATACTTTCTCCTTTGCCATGAAATTGTAACAGAGATCGTGCATGGCATAACGATCATATTGACTCCTGACATTTTATCCATTGCGTGCTTCTGTTATTATGCCAAATACCAGATCTGCAAGGATGTTCAGTTGGTTAAATATGTAGATGGGAACCAAGGGAAATTTTCAGAAGTGCCTTGATACTTAATTCGACTGAAGTTACAGGCAGTACGTTATACTTTATGGAAGAATGGCTGGAAGTTCCAGATGCCTGTCTGTTAAAATTCTTCCTGGCTTTGCTCTGCTTTGCTTCATAGTCTGCTCTTCCCAACCTGCTCTTCAGCTCCACGTCTTTGCTTGACTTTTTGCTCTCTCTCAACTCTCTTTTCACTTAAAAGTGCAACCAAGGAACTTTTTGCCATCTGATCTATGATTAACTCCCTCTACTTAAGTCACTCCTTAAAATATTCCTTTTCTAGTTAGTCCATAACTGATTGTGTCCACAAAGAATTTTTTACCTCGGGTATGAAGGATACTGTATACAAACAAATTTCATTGTGTCTATAATTGTATTTATTACTTGTGTAGCTTGCTGCACACTTGAACAACAGTACTGGGTTTCAGAGGCAGACGTAATACATTAGGTAGATTAACAGCAAGGTATCAGGCTGATTGTGTATTTGAAATTTAAGAACACTGCTAGTAGGATACTAATTCAGTGGATGATTAGAAGACTCAGGTCTGGAGCTGAGACAGCAAAATATATTAAAAATAGAGCTTTCTCTTTTCTGTGCTTTATAAGCACTTTGTCCTTTGGGTTTCTTTTGCTGGATTTAGCAAGAATGAACTTTTCTCCACTCTGTCAATTCAATAATGATTTAATTGACATATTCTGTCATATCACCCTATAACCCAACCTAGTCTGACTGATATTTTTGAATTTTAATATTATCCCATCTAACTCCAAGCAATGAGTTAGTACAAAGTAATTATTTTTCAAAAGTTCTAAGCAGCAACTTGGAAGAAATGACAAGAAAATGTAGAGTTTTCAGGCACTGAGAAATGGAACCTACAGAGAAAAGCAATATTCAGTTAGAAAACAAACGTTAGAGGAGAAATTCTCCTCTACTCAGGGAAATGAACCTACTATTTTGCTATTCAGTATGTGATTTTTCTAGATCATATACAATTGAGCTTTCCTTGAGTAGATTAGCTAGAGAAGTGGTTCTTACGAGTGCAAGATGTTGCTTTTCTCAGTGTCTGGTTTCAAATGTTGATACAACAGAACAAATGAAAATAGTTAGCATTATTTATCGTATTATTTTATGGTATTAGCCTTGAGTGGACAGAAGCTGGATCCCTTTTGGGATAGACATCATGTAAAAATGAGACGCAAATAGTGAATGTCTTATGTTATTCTTCATCTAAATAAGCAAAAAAAAAAAAGGCAGACAGGTGTATCTGACGCAGGGGTGAAAAACAGGATGGTGCAAGCGTCACAGCAGGCTAAGGGCTGGATTTTTATTGGCAACTGAAATCCCTTTCATAACATAATGCTGAGATCACAGAATTTTTAGGTGACTATATAAAGAGTGAATGAGCTACTGTAGAGCACATGATGCTAACAGTCATTCAACACAGAATATACACTATTCATAGAGATGATAGTAGAAAACAGAAGTGTTTGAGTTTCCTCTTTTCTGAACTTAGTGAAGGAGCTCCCCTCTCTGCCTGGTTTCTTCTTTCATATTCTGCAAGAAAACTTCATCAAGAAACATTGATCCTAATAAATTCTACAGTGTTCTTGAAGAAAATGAACCTGCATCACTTTGAGTTAGGCAAAAAAGCTTGAGGGGGGCTGACGGCTGAAAACTCATTTATCCTCTCCCTGTCCCTCTCTCTGTGGGGTCACCCTTTCTTGGTTGCTTTCTCCAATCATGGCTGTAATATTTGGCATTGCCCCTCTCAGGGAGAACTGGAAGACTCATCATCTTGGCATAGATTTCTCACAATTAAAAACATTTAAAAATGCATAATTTCTGCTGTCTCTGCTCTATTACAGAAAGGACAAAGAATCTCAAAGTTAAATCTAATCACATCAAAGGCTGGGACTGGCCCCACTGGGCACAGCTATCATGGTGAGGGGAACAGGGTTTCCACTGGGCTTTGGACTAGGTCCTAAATAGTTTGTAGGGTCAGTGGGAGATTTGGATATGTCAGGATGGCTGAGTTTGAGAGAGATCTCAACGCAAACGCTGTCCTGTGCAACCTGTTGTAGGTGACCCTGCTCTGGCGGGGGGGGTGGACTAGATGATCTCCAGAGGTCCCTTCCAACCCTAACTATTCTATGATTCTGTGATTCTGCTTAGAAAGAGGTGTACACAGCAGCATATTGCAGAATAATTAAAACCAGTAATTTCCAAAGCTTAGAAAATGAAGTTTTAGTGCCAAAGTAGGAAATACTTTTCTAATCTCATCTCAAAATTTTACAGGTCACCTATAAAGGAATACTTTGTTAATCATCAGTTTTGTTAAGAGATATTTTGTAATTTTTCCATGTTCTTTTGGAAAGACTTATTTTCTAAAAGAACTGCCTACGTATGCTAAAAGCTGCTGGGGGCAATTTTATAGTTATGAAAAAAAATAACCCAAAGCACTTCTATCAAAACAGAAATTATTTTTGGTAAAGTGCAAACCTCAAAATTAGGAAAAGCCCACTCATATTCTTGGAAATGTAAAATGACAGTTTCTGCTGTCTGTTTAGTTTTTGCAGAATACAGGATAATTTCTACCCATTTCACAGTGCTAAAGACACACAACTGCAATGAACGCGTAAGCTCCAGACTTGTTGATGAATAAAAAGTTTTCTGAGATTTCATGCTTTTTGAGAAATACAACGCAGAACTTTGTAAAACAAACTTATGACAAGGATTACGATTCAAACTGGGTGAATTACACTTCTTGCCATTCCAGGCTGTCATTATAGAGACAGAACTTGTAGTTAGCCTCTCTGCACTGATTGTGACTCTCCCAGGTGGTAATGTCTTCCAGGGAATTATCTTCACCTGCAGCACCTGCTGTCTCTCACTGTTCAAAGTAAATTGACAGATATCCTTAATGGGCTTCTCAACTACCAGCTGCAATCCATCTCAAGGGCTTTTGGCAGCTGTGAGTATCCACAACCAACCAATTCTTTCCTGTGCGCTGCTTGTCCTGTAATTGTACACAACTGGAATTGAATTTAAAAAATCAGTGTGCAGTAGTAAAAATACTGCTTGTTACAAGTAGGACAAAATTCAGAAAGAAGATCTGGTAAGTGCAATGTTATTTGGATTTCTCCTTTAGCCCTGCTTTTGGCTTGTTTCTCTGGCCTTCTAATACTGGCATGTTACCTTGTGTAGAGGCACGTTGCCATCCTAACAGATGGGTATGAGTGTAGGTGGCTAGGAGGACATGTTTGCTCATCAAATGTGTTTGTTGAAAGCAGTATTACCAGCCAGATATATTGGATCAGCTGTTCGTCCTGAGCTTTTATATCTATGTTCAAAACTGCTACTCTGATAAAAAATGCATTAAATCATGAAATAATTAAATGTTTACACCCCTTTAAAATATGGCTTTTTTAGCTTGGGAGAGTCAGCATTTTTATTTCTTAGATAGTGGGTTAAAATAGTGGTATTATAACTAATAAGCAGTTTAAAAAAATCCCCTGAAACCACAGAGTGAACTGTACCTGTTCGGGGACTAAATGATACCATGGGTAGACAGTACTGAGTGAGCCTCTTGTAACGTTCCATGGGAGTACAGACCATTAGCAGTATAGAGCGCATCATTAAATTCTATTACATTTTTACTTTTGTACCTTAGACTCAATTACTTAGTACTAGTAGTAGAGTCATTTGTGAAGCTATATTTAGTGAAAGCAGGAATCTGCCTTAATTAGTGACGTATCACAAGACATGCGTTAATCAGTGTTTTTTAACTCTTTTTCCCTTTTCTATTCCAGTAGAAAATATGTCAGGGAAGTAAAAGTGCTGTTTGGTTCTTTCAGACTGCACATACTTAATAATTAGCACTAATGTTAAAATTTTCCCCTGTGAGATACTTCATCTGAATTTTTAGTATGCAGTGCTGCTCTAGAAGATATTAAACAGAACAGTCGGCTAAGTGAATTAGATCTGAGGTGAAAAGTTGTGGTTACCACGTGGTTCCTGTCTCAGCTGCCTTTTCCCTGGTGCTCCAAGGTGAACCAGAGGCTCACAGAGCTGGAGGCCTACTAGAGGCACATAGTTAAAAAATGTGAGGTAACAGCATTCATGCATAGCATATAGTATCTAATTTCCCCTGTTTCTTCTTTAGCCTGCATCATTTTCCCCACTGCCTTTTGAAGGAAGAGCTGAAATGCAGGGCAGAGGATAACAAATATCTGTCCCGAACTGAATAATTTGCTTTTAGATTTAGATGCCATGATCAGACTGTGAATGAAAGACAGTGGTTCCTACAGCTCTCTACATCACTTATGTTCAATGTGACGATAATCAAAATGTGGCTCCCTTACACATACTATATCCGTGCAACAAAGAGCATATAATGAAAGAGCCTGCAATAAAGAACTCTTAACCTAACGGACTTTATGGAAATATAGTCCACACTGCTGACACTGTCATCTAATTTAGACATAAACTTTGAACTGAATCCTTGAAAATGTCCTTTTTTTTTTATTATAAAGGTAATCTGAATGATAAGCTCAGGTCTAGCCAACATGTGGCATATAGTCCTATGAATCAGTTCCTGAGGATCAAATTAATCCTATTTTCTGAATGAGACTTCAAACCCATGTTCTCAGAAGCGCGCAACCTCTTGACTCCCACTGTTTGGACAAGCCCTGTGTTCCCAGATCAGTATGATACTTACTCTGTTTGAAGTCTGTTTGAGCCTGTACATGTCTAGACGCATGCTGAAACAAGTTTGATGGATTGTGATTATGATTTTCCTTATGCGTCTATTACCTGAAGTGTAAAGCTTGGATAAAAATAGAAATATGTGAAGCACCTGGGTGCCTCTTGCAGCTCAGGGACATAACAATTACTTAGCTCAGTACTTCAGAGGAAATGGGAACCCACTGAACCCTTCTTCAGAAACTGAAGGTGAATTAATGGACATAAATGAAGCCTTTTTTTTGAAGCTGATTCAAATGTGCTTTGAGCAAACACAACCATTTATTTTCTGGAGACATACATAAGTAGATTTATTACAGATATTGGCTAGTTCTATAAAGGCAAATGGAATATTTGTCATTACTCCTGACCTGCATTATTTTTCTTCTGTACTGGAATATCTCAACCTTGATTTTCTGCAATTAGAATTGCTAGCTGATATTTCTAGAATTTCCTTTCCAAATTGAGAACAGGGTGAATAACGAATGGGCAGAGAAATCCTGTTCTCCTCATAAACCAGGGGAGTTTTCCTTGGATATGTTTTGTATGTGCTGGAAAAAGTCAAGCAACTACACCAGAATGTGCTTTGCTGCTTCTTCTCCTTTAGCACGTACCTTGCAGTAAGTGCTGTTTTTCCCCCATCTAAGTTGCCTTCTGGGTTAAAAAAAACCCCAAACCCACAACTCTGAATCACTAGGAATTGTTTAGGTTTCTTACTTTAAGAAATTAAATCTAAGTGCGATGCCTTCAAAATCCTGCCTGCCTTGCAGGCATTTAAATTTCAGTAGGTAAGACCCTAAATCTCTGCTACTCAATATAAGTCTTAACAGTTGTGAAACACTGATGTGTATCTCCTGCATGATCCTAGCCATGATTTACAAGTTTAGTCCTATGCCATGCAGATCATATTAGGAAAAGGTGAGGGAAGAACTGTTGCTGGACCCCCCCCTCCTTTCTTAAAGCTTTAATTGCTTGTGTCCCAAGGCTCCAAGGTCCAGCTCTGGCTTGGCCCAGCTGCACAACCTTCCGCACACTGCTGAAGAAGACCTGTGAGAAATTCTGTTGGAAGGTAAGAAGGATAAAATTAGAACCAGCAGTAGGAGAGCTGAGACCAGAATGTCAGTAGCTCACAGATTCACAAGCATGATGAAAAACAACAGGAAAAGATAAAACCCTAAAAGGGAAGAAGTGGGCAGGGGGGAACAGAGGCTGGTCAGGATTGTTGGGTAATTGGGTCAGCTCATTGGTGTTGGTGGAAGATGGCAGCTTGGCAGTGCAGAAGAGCCACTCCTGGAGCCATGCAGGCTGGCCCTTCCTGCTGGACCTGTGACCATCCGGCCTGCAAAGACCCTGAGGGGCCCCCTCAGGCTGGGACCATACTGATGCTGAGCCTTATAGCTCATTAAATCCCAGCTGCCTTCTGTGTGGCTTAGCCAACAAACCACTGCTTTCTACTTTAACGCTGTGTATGTCCTGCTTGCAGTGTCTCTGTGTCCGCAGCTGAACATGCCCAAATGCACCATCCCAGAAGGGCTGGGACAAAGGATCTACCTTTTTAACCCAGGGAAAGATTAAAGAAGGTGCTGGAGCTGGGGGTCTGTGTACCTGGGGAGCTGTGCTGGGCTCATGGCAGTTGTGCTGGTATTTTCCTTTTATGCACTTCCTTCTCTTCCTGGTGTCTATTATGGGAGAAAGAAGCAAAGTAGCTTAGGTGCCACCATCTGAGGGAGTATTCACAGGTCCTGATCAGGGCTGGAAAGAGGGAGCTCCACCTCTGGTGAGAGAGTGGGGACCCAGGCAGGTGCCCTTCTTCCCAGTGTGTCGCTCCCTGCGGTGCCTTCCAGGGCACAGAAAAGGCATCTCTCCAGGGTACAGAGAGGCTGGGGGTACTGGTGTCCTCAGTGTCCTTTGGGGTGTCTGAACCTCTGGGCACCACTTCTCATGCCCTTCAGGGATGCACCCACACTCTCTCCAGTGTTTTCACCCTTTGAAGAAATAATGATTTATTTTCCTACTGCAAAGTGAAAATGTCTTTATTTTTTTTTTAAGCACAGATTTTTCTACATAAATTGGTCTGCTTTTAGTGGAAAAAGACCTATATCCACATTATCTTAAATAAAGGTGAAATTCGAAGGAAAAGAACACCACAGTGTGTGCTGTGGACTCTGAGACGAAAAATCTGTTTCAGAAAGTTGCAAAACCCACAAGTATTTTTCCGGTTCCATCAAACTGCCTCAGAAGCCACCATGCAGCCTTAGCTGTGATGTAATCTGATATTAAAAAAAAATAAAGTGGTAGAGGGAGTGGTATAACGTTGTATTCATATTGCTTGGATCACTTATGGAAAAAATTACCAGTCATGCTTACGTATGCTTTATATGTAGCCAGTGCATCCTTTTGTGTTATGTGTTTGCATTGTGATTGCCGAGGGGAAACCAGAATTCAGGTGGAAATGACAGCTCAAATGACTTTGTGAATCATTCTAAGCCTCATTCAAACAGGGATGCAGCTAAATGAATGTAGCTATTCAAAGTCAGTATAGAAATCTGTGACATACCAGTAAATGAAAATGACTGTCTGATTCTCTTTAGTGAATGAAACTATTCAGAACAGCTAAGGGGAAATGTCATTATGTGAATCAATTAAAAACTTATTGATTAATCTTACCTCTGGTTTCAGTAGTTCTTCTCTTTCATGCTGGAATATATGAGAATGTTAAATTCAAAGACATTATTGTGCTGGTAGGGTTTGAACTGGTCTTTAAATATTTGTAACATGGGACCCCATTTTTCCTTAAGATAGGATTTTGTGAGTCTGCCTGTAAATGTGGTGCTTACATCTCAATAGAAGAAGCCAGAGTTTCTTAGAACGACTTAGAAAGGTCAGCCTGTAGCCAGCTATGAGGTCTGCTGTCCTGTGGTAGCTTTGATATTTAGCAGCCATGGCTTCAGACCAACACTTGATTTCTCCTTAAATCTTGGCCAACCAGGTGGTGGAAATGTATGCTGGTTTGAGGGAAGAGTATCAACAGACGTGATGACACTTCTCTCATCTTGGTGTTTCTTTCAGTCTACAAAACATGAAGCAACTGTCGTTCCTGCAAAAGGTCATCTGAGGGTTTGGACACAATGAAAAGACAATTACAAGTCTGCCCCTGAGCTACAAAAAAGGAACTTTAAATCTGCAGTGAGCATATTTGAGCTGACAAAGCAATCCACTCTACCCACCACGTACTTGGGGACATGCTGCTCTTTCTCTATTGCTCGACCTTAGGAGATGTCAGCAGGGGGCAGCGTTTGCTCTTGGGGAAAAAAGTGATTTTGAGTCAGATACTGGTATTTCATCGCCTCCTGCATAAAGAACTAACTGTATCAATATTCATCAATTATCTCCACAATCACTGCAAATGTGTGCGCCCCACTGCGGTTCAGCCAATGCCAGAAAATAACTCAGTTTTCCTTCTCTTTGCAGTTGTAATGTCAGTGCGTATTTAACCTTGCCATTTCATTGGTAAATGTTGATTAATGGGGAGGCTTGTACTCTGGACCTAAACAGCTCTAAAGCTTTGGTGAACATTAGGCTTAATCTTCATAGTTGTATCCTGTCCATATAGATAGTATCAAAACCTGACATATTAAGTCTTTGGGATGCTTAGATCAGTTAAATAAGCCATTCTGAACTGATAATGCATTAGCAGAAAACTCAGTTTCAGATGAATGCCAAGTATTTGCTTGCCAGTTTTCTAATTTGGGCAATAGTTCCAGAACCTTGAACTGTTACCCCTCCAACCTCCAGTTCCCTGCCCCCCCCCTCCCCCCGCCAAGTTGTTGTTTCAGTACTTTTGTTTTTCATATCAAAGTGATTCTTTGGAATTAAGTAATAAAACCCTCAAAGTAGGTTTCTGGGAAATGGGAGCTAGTTTTGCTTTAATTTCTTATGTTAGGTGTTACTTTTTTGCTGAAATATGTGGCTATGCTGGTGAAAATTCACATAGCACTGGCTCAAATTTAACACAAATCTGAAACATGCCTTTTCATCTTCCAGCTATTCAGAATTTATTTTACTTTATTTGTTAAATAGTGTATTACTACGAAGTGTTTTCCTAACATAGGTTAATACAAGTTAAAATCTGCTTGTTAAAAGTAAATTAGAGTGCTTGTGCATCATTAGATCACAGTTCTTTTTCCTTCTACTCTTATCTCCTCTAGCAGAGTGATAAAGTACTGAGTAGCACTTTAGAATAGTGAGAGTAGCAGTTAAAAAAAAAAAATCCCAAACAAAGCCAAACAAAAACACTCTGAGAATTTTTAAGAACTTAAGTTATTTTCATGAGGGTAGTATGTGGTTCTCTGGTATGCACCGCTAGTATGATGAGCAGCAGCAGAAGTGCCTCTGGACTTATTGGTTAGTCAGCTAGTTTCCATGTTCTTGACTGATTTTACACACTAGGGCAGAAAATTCCTTTAAAACTATCACATAATTGCTGAGGAAACTTATCAGGCTCCCTGTGCCATTAGCACAGTAAAGCCTAAGAACTGGGAGTTAATCCTATTGATCCCAAAGTTCTCTTCCCTGCATTTAGAAATGCTCCAGGTGCTCTAGTACTTAATCCAGTTCATGAATAGATTGCAAAGGTTTTTGACTATTACTGCATTACTGAATAAGAAATGAAATTGTTTCCACTAGCATGTTTGATATTGGTTGGAAAAACTTTCTGGAACTTGTTCTTAAGCCCTCACTGTCAGATTAGACGGGAGCTTGTTTCAGCAAAGGCATTAGAATGCTTCTTTCTTTCCTAAATTTGAGGAGGTGACACTGCCTTGTCTACAATACCAACTCAACCCAGAAGCTTGTCTAGTCTTAAAGTATGTATCTGGGATTAGTTCATGCTTGGTATCTTGCAAGAGTTTTTTATGGTGTCAAGTTTTCCAAGTTATCTCTTTTTTACGGCTAAAATCTTGAAATGAAAAAATTATTTTCCACTTTTCATTTAAATTTGTTATTTTTTTTTGTTCTTGTTAAAAAAAGCATATAGAACGTAGTACTTATCTAGCCCTTATTCTCGAGGGGACTGATAGATGCTTGTAATTATAGCATCCTACTACAGATTTGGTAAGTCTGTCAAACATATGCAATCTGGGGCTCAAACTTTCTAAGAAAAATGTCTGTATCCAACTGACTTTCTCTTCTGGATACTGTGGCCAAGGTAACAAAGCTATTTCCAAGAACAACAATAAGGGAGTGATCTTTTCTTAAATGCTGTAGATTCCCTGTGGTATTAAAGCAGACAATAGGTATTTGGCTGGAAGCTGAACTTTGGGTTAGAGATCTCCTTTCTGTCTGTGAAAATCTACCCAAATCTGGCCAAGATGCAAACTTTCAGACCTTTGAGGACTAGTGTGAAGTAGAAGATAGCGAGCTTGAGAAAAGACAGTAGTTATCTGCCTGTCTGTATTCCCTTTCTGAACACTGAAATTAGGCATTTCATTCTTCAGGTTCACTATTTGTGTCTCAAATAACAGAAATATTTTTGGAGTAAATAGAGTTGGTTGATACTCTTTGATTTAAGGTATGGTTAGGTTCTGCTTCAGGCAACTAGATTTAAGATGTCTTCAACAATGTAAAAAAAGGCCATGAACAGCAGGAGAAGATGCATTCTTAATATAGTTTGAGAAGAAATCGTGCTTTTTAGGGTTTGGAAAAGTATGAGATGACAAGTAGTGTTGTTGCATCCTGCACATCCCATATGTAGAATGAGGGCTAACTTCAACAAGAACAAATTGCTTACTGTTGCTTTAATCTCTGTAAAGGTTACTTTTCTGGGCATGGAAGTATTCTGAAAACCCTGTGATTTATTTATTTATTTATTTTTGTTTGCTGCCAGTCTAGACATGAATTACTGTTGGTTATGAGGCTTATGAAGAAAGCACAGCCTTCATCCTTCCTCTTCCCCCTTGCAGAGAGCTCCAGCAGAGTGCCCACCTGGCGGAAACCTTCTGTTGACATATGGTAGGTAGACGGGAGAAAATTTTTTTCATGGAGACTTCACTTCAAATACTGTGCATCAAAAGATGTCTGAAAGACAAGCTGGAGATCTGAGATCTGTCTTCATCAGATCTCTTCTAGGAGGGAAAACTCACCTTTTTCATCATGGAAGGAGGCATTAAAACATCTTGTCAGAAGTAGTCTCCAGAGAAGTTCATTTTCTCTTGTCCAACACATGTGAAGCAATAAATATATTACCCCCACCCCCCCAAAAAAATGAAAGAAGTTACAAACTTACAAAGCACAAAATGAAACAACCAAAAAACCCCCAAACCCCTCCAAACCTTAGCTTAAAAAATCTTAACCTACACAATACCTATTTGATGTGGTCTGGATAGCTGAGAAAATGAGAAGTATAGTTTGGTTCTATCCAGGTGTGATAGAAATGCATTTGTCAGGCATCTGGCAGGGAGTGGAGATGAAAGGCATGTACATGTAATGTCTCAGGTCCTAAAAAAGAGAAAGCAGTATTCTTTACCTGTCATCCCCCAGGAGGAAAAAGACCCTAAAAGGAAAAAGAGATGAAAAGAATGAGGTGTTGTTCACATCAGATAAAGAGAAGGGGTGATGAATAAGGGAATCGACAGGTAGGCCTGAAACATTAAATTTATGTATGTTGTCTATTATGCTTGAGACACATTATTACTAGAAGGAACTAATGTCACAAAATGGAAGAATTCGTGTCATTTAATCTACAGTAATTGAGGTTGGAACAGGTAATCGCTTTAATCTAAGACAACAGCTTGCAATCTTAAGGGCAAAAAAAAATTCATCAGGAAGAAAGTTGAAGTCAGTCTTCTGTAACAGAAAACCAGGGAGCTTTTCATTTCCATTGCAAGCAAGAGAACCATGCATAATACATGTGTGTTCTGTATGCTTTTTGTTGAGGAGCTGAAGTAAGAGGAACAGAAATTGCTAGCAAACCTTCACATTTCAGAGCAGCAAAGAGCTGTAGAAGGAACAAAAGCAGCACCAGAAGGGGCTAGAGGAGTGGGAATGAGCTGGGAGTCACTATGTGCCTCCTTGATCCATCCCCGGAGCATTAGCAGCTTGTATGAAACACTGCTCCTCAGCAAGATAGGTAAGGGAGCCTTGAAATTAAACAACCAAAGTTTGTGAATAAGATATTCCTTCAGAAGTTGCCAAGCAACTGGCTGCTTAGTGGTTGCCTCAACTAAAATCCCCCAGGAGAGGGGTGTGGGGTATGTGTGTGGGAATAGAATAGGGAACTGTGTATTGTTATAGTTATGCTTTTGGGGAGGAATTGTTAGTTGCTTTATCCTGTTCTGCTAATCTCCTTGCCACTCCCTACTATCCCTGAATTTCTTCAGTTACTTATTAAGGACTTTTGTTTTGCCCCCAAGAAACTGATTCATGTTCATCACAGAAAACTAGATCGTTTCCTATTACTTGGTGATAGTAGAGTGTTTCTTATTGTTCTTTAACCATTGAACCTGAATTTCTTGCTGCCAAACAGCTCCAGAAGGTCTTGGCTCAAGGCATGGCACTCCTGGCGGCTCGCTGGCTGAATGGTGCTAACTTTGACCCTATGGTTGATTTATACTTAGCATTTAGTTCAGGGGAAGGCTTAGCTTTAAGTCCAGGTTAGGTCAATGTAAGTGTAATTAATGGAAGAAATTATTTTATTTATTTATTTATTTATTTTTAAACAAAGCCAAGATGAGGATAGGTACCTATCTGGGACGCATCAGGCTTACTTTTGGAACTGCCCATTGTGGGCAGTAGAGCTACTGGTTTGTTAATGAAGATCTTTTCTGGAGGATGAGGATAACCAATGTGATAAATTTGAGGCTGAGAGAGGACTGAAGCTCCTTATCAAGGACATCTACTGGTTTGATTTTTTTTTTTTTCATTTTTCCCTCTCTCGTTTTCCCCTCTCTTATCTCCCTCTCTCGTCCTTTTTTTTTCTTTTTTCCTCCTTCTGTGTCTGAGCTACTCAGTCCTGTAACTGATGTATTTAGGGTTTATGATGATGTCAGGGTTACTTGGCCTTGCTGAGGGAGGGTTAAGAATCTTGGATAATTTCTGAGTTTAGGCCTGATTTGCAATTCGTTACTGTATGTTATTCTATTCTAGTGAGAACAGACCAGTATTAAGGTTCAGAGTTGCATTTAGTTATAAGTTGGAATTCAGATGATGTAATGGAGGGTAAGCATGTGCATGAGATTAAAAAAATGATTGAAGCTCATTGCTCTTCCTCTCTTTGCATAGACAACCTATCAGAGGTACCAAGAACCTTACAGATAGTGTAAGAAGAAATCTCGTCCT
Source organism: Ibidorhyncha struthersii (assembly GCA_013398815.1). NCBI lineage: Eukaryota > Metazoa > Chordata > Aves > Charadriiformes > Charadriidae > Ibidorhyncha > Ibidorhyncha struthersii. Next base: position 105,012 of record VZSZ01009508.1, read on the forward strand.
ATCCAGGTGACATGGAGAATCCCAGAATTAGGAGTTTGTACTCTCAGTCTGCAAGCAGAGTTAATGTATTAAAGTATGTCAACGGAATCTTAAAACTAGGTCTCACCTTAAACTGGTTGCTACTTTTCTATGACTGCAGAAGAATCTCTTGATTTAAGCTGAAAATGTAATTAGCTGACAGTTGCTGGGTATACCTGAGCTGTGTAAGATGTAAAATGTAAATTGGAGATAAAAAACTGTGCTGCTTTATGTAAGGTTGAAAGGCTTTTCCAGAAGAAATGGTACAAGATCCATACATAACTCTTTAGAGTTAATCTTGGACAGGACCTTGCATTTCAGCTGACTACCTAATTACTTTGATTACATATGAATAGCTGAGGTGATCTGTCACACATAAGTGTTCCCAAATGATTTATAGGGTTAGGTATGAATGAGGGTTAGGGGAAGATAAGTGAGTCAGGGCTGAAGGCTGGACAAAAAGTTGTGAAGATACAGTGTGCTGATTGATCAGAATAGGGTCCGGTAGACCTGGCATTATCATTCAGTTTGATTTTTGTGGCTCGTTGAATGTTGAAAGGCAGTCAAGAAGACATGGACACAACATGGACCCCATAATAAAGACTGTTGAAGGAGGCTGAAGATACATTTTAACTAAGAAGCCAGCTGGATGCAGTTAACATGGCAAGGCTGAAGGGTAAATGCTTTCCAATGTAGATTTATAACTTGTCTCAACTGTCTATAAAGTTAGTAGTACCAATCAAAACACCGAAAACTCTAACCTTAACTAGAGGGGGCTCCTCTCCTATCTTCTGTTGCTCCTGGCTTAAGTTCTAGACTGATATTTGACGTCAGGCTTAGTTAAGGCTGCAGCAACTCTCCCAAGCTGGTATGTGGAATTAATTAATTGGGAATTTGTCTCAACAGGGCAGCTCTTTTCTGAAGGTGGGATGAAGGCTTATTCCTCATCTCCTTGTATTCCATAGCTTAGGCTTAGCACAGGAGCAATGAGTGATGAGTCTGAAGCTGGTGATTTGAGTCAAGACAATTTGGTCCTTCTGGTATACATTATTAAGTATTGTAAGAAGGGCTTTGAGAAGAGGCCTCTAAATCAAATTGGAGAGAGGGTTTTCTTTCATTGCAAACTACTTGCATTGTAGGCTAAAGGATCTAGTCCTGAGCAATGGCTTGGGTTTAGCTCCTCATGAGGACCTAGTTGCTGAGGGATTGGAGCTGCAAAACCATTCTTATTGTGTGAAGAAGTCTTCAAGAGAAATGGGACAGAGGTTGGCTGGGCAAGACCCATGGTAGAAAGTTGAAACTTGGTCTATGTGATAGGGTTGGCTAAGCCTGGGATAAGGGTTTGGATGTGGTAAACCAGAGGCTTGACATCTGAGCAAGGAAGTATTTTGAAGCAACTGCCTTTAGGTTTGAAGTCACAGATAAGCTTGACCTTACTTCGATTTGGCTGATGTGCTATGTCTGTGCCAAACCTAGGGCTGCAATTCACAAACCAGATAGCCCAGAAGGGAGGAGGTAGCTTGGCAAGAAAAAGGATTCTAAGTTAAGGTGAGGAGACGAGGTCATTTTGTAGGAGTTGCTGAGTGTATTACTACCAGCAGTTACGAAGTAAGAGGTTTGACAAGGGCTTGGCTTTTGGATTTGGTTAGTGAGAAGCTTCTGGGAGAGTTCTCTGAGGAGAATCCTTGTGAGAAAGGCCATAAAGACAGGCAGAGGAGATGTCCTAGCTGTGAGATGGAAAGTTTTGAGCTTGGATCCATGGCAGGCCCTGAGCTACAGCTAGGTATACGGTTGTAATGAAGGCTTATCCATTTGTAAGTTAAACAGTTCTGGTTATGTTAGTAGATATTAGCTAAATAAGCATCCATCTTAAAAAAAAACCAAACAAAAACCGCCTTAACTACCAACCTTACTGAACTATAAACCTGACTGTAACCATAACATGAAGCTTGACCTAGAATTACTTAGGTCAAGCCTAGGGTATTAAACTAGATCAGATAAAAATTGATCAATTAAAGTGAAGCCTGTATGGTTTGTCTCTTTAAAGGTCTCCTCAGTACCATATTGTTATAGTTTAACCCCAGTCAGCAACCAGGATCATGCAGCTGATTACTCCCTTCCTCCCACGGCAATAGAGTAGGGAGAAGAGGGAGAAAAGAAGGAGGGGAAAAACTCATGGATTGAGATGAAGACAGTTTAATAGAACAGTAATGGAAGAGGAAAATAATAATAATGGTAGAAGAATATAGAAAATAAAATGATACAACACAAGTCACTCTCACCACCCAATGATTTGTTGCCCATCCCATCCCAAGCAGTGATAGCAGGTTCCCACCACCTGGCCAGCCCCCGTTTACATACAGAGCATGCATGATGTCTATGGCATGCAATATTCCTTTGGCCAGCTTGTCCTGTATATGCTGTCTCTCAGCTTCTATGGGAAGCTGAAAAATTCCTTGACTAATGTAAACATCACTTAGCAGCAACTAAAACCAATATGGTTATCAAATTGTTCTCATACTAAATCCAAAACGCAGCAGCTACTAGAGAAAAATATTCACTCTATTTGAGCTGAAAACAAGATAAATACATTTCTGTGACTTCTTTCCTGTAAATTAACCCAAACTTCAGCTATAACTTTAGCGATCTGCCTGTTTTGTGTCTCAAGACAAAATTAAGTTTTATCAATTTATATCAACCATATGTTTGTTCCCATCTGTCTCAAAGGTTTCTTTCAATTAGGCTATAACTTCAGTTTTGACATGCCCTGGTTACAGAACCATAACCAGCATCCTACCCCTAGGCTTTGCTTAGAATCTATCAACTCTGTGAGATCTAATTTCAAGTTAAATCAAACCAGTATGTGTCTTTATGTCAATTTTGAATACCTCTTAAAAAAAATTTTCTTGCTTCTGGGTTCTCCTTTTTTTCTGAAGCCACACCAAAGCCTAAATGGAAATCAAGTTTTAAATGACTTCAGAAAATCCATTGAAGACTGCTTACATCCTGTATGAAGTCCATTTGTAAACCAAATTACAAAAAATATTTTAAAAATCAGAATTTTCTGTCTGTTTAACTTCTAAGAATAAGTGAACTTTTACCTGAAGTTTTGCAGTTTAGCAGAGGTTAGGACTATTGAAGGCCTACTCAATAGATAGGAGAATAAGATGTACTTTTAGCCCTGTACTTAAGGTGACATCTGTCCTCAACTTAACCTGAAGGCCTCTTCTCAATGAAACTTAAGACTCTCTACCTTCCCAAGCAATAACCATATCCTTGGCCTTTATCACAGACTTAATTTGCATTCTGTACCTCACACCCATGAGACCCACTTAAAATAATTGCTCAAGCTAGTACCTGTTTATGCGATACCCTGAAGTACTATTTTTGTTAAAAATATAATTTATCATAAATTCTGAATCTTAAGACTTACCATAAAGCAAGATTTGTTTTATATGAGGATCCAAAGTAACCATCAGTCTTACAGTTAACAAAATGGTTCAATTCAGTCTTCTCAACTCAGCCTGAAGGCCTGCTGCTCACTTTCCCCCCTTCCTCCTCCCCTAAGTGGGATGAGGGATAGAATTCGAAGGGAAAAGGTTGAGACAAAGACAGTTTAATAGGTAAAGCAAAAACCACACACACAAAGCAAAATAAGGAATTTATTCACTGCTTCCCATCAGCAGGCAGTTTTTCAGCCATTTCCAGGACAGCAGGACTTTATCACATGTAATGATTACTTGGGAAGGCAAATGCCATAACTTCACACATCCTCCATTCCTCCTTCCCGCAACCTTTATTGCTGAGTGTGATGGAATATCCCTTTGGTCAGTTGGGGTCAGCTGCCCCAGCTGTGCCCTGTCCCAACTTCTCGTGCACCCCCAGCCTGCTCGTGGGGCAGTTTGAGAAGCAGAAAAGGCCCTGACATTGTGCAAGCACTGCTCATCAAAAGCTTGATCATCAGTGTGTTATCAACATTGTTTTCAGCACAAATATCACACATAACCCCATACAAGCTGCTATGAAGAAAATTCATTCCATCCCAAACAAAACCAGTAGACAAAGTTAATACTACTTGTCCATTTGCATTTACCTGACTGAAGCCCAGTCCTAAGCCTAATAAACACAGGTCAGCCATAGTACGGCAGTAAAACTTTACGACCTCTGTTAGAATTGGGTCTTTCAAAAACAGCTGGACAGAGGAGACTCCAACAAACACTTTGTTTTCCCATGCTGACCTGAATGTAGCTAAAACCAGTCCTAGCCCAAACACTGGTCTGATTTACCAACCACGTGACCATTCCCTAGTTAGACATTGCAGTATGGTTTAAGCTTCTATTTTCTTCAGTAACTCGCTTAGTCCCACAGGACTTCTGGGATTCATCCGGAGCGAAAAGAAACCCATATTCAGCCTAAGTTTTTTTCTGTCATGAAGACCAATGCTGTCATTGATTCAAACTGTAAATGGAAGTTTAATACAGTGCAGCCTTTTCCCCTATACAAATCACCAAAACCTCAGGTAGATACAGCCATCATTTTTCTTTCTGAAATATTCCATGAAAATCTTCAGCTTTCACTTCCAAACCTTGATCTCAGTTACTGATCAAGCAATCAGATCTATGTTTGAAAAAGCAATAGGTCTGTTGTTATGTGCCCCTAAATTGTAGTAAAAGACCTTCCAAGATCAATCAATAAACACAGATCTCTGAGCCTCTGCTTTGCCAACTTATAATCTCAGCACAGTGCTGAATTTTATCAAAGGCCATGTAACTGCACCTGATTTGAAAACTAATTTCTCTTACTATCAAACAGCATTATATTTGTAAACTTTAATGGACCTACCAGTAAATGCAAATGTGTAGAGCTGGATTGGGACGACAGTCTAACTCCGGCTTAAAAGTCAAACCAAAATGAAGGTATTAAGATTAAACAACTACATCTTAATTAATACTAGCAGTAACACATCAGCTCCTGCTGTCACCATTCCTCATCTTCCTTCTGCAGCTTTTGTGGAATAATCAGCAAACACACCTGTGAACCTTCACTTTCCTGAATGTTCTTCCTAACCATAATCATAAGCTGGACAAACATGTTTTCCCTGGTACTGAAAATGGTAGGATGAACTGTTGTCATCCCTTTTCATTGAAGATTTTTGCAGGTGCTTGGACTAGGCTTTAATAAACCTGAATTCCATCCTAAGCCTTTCTTTGTTGATTAGTAAGATAATTTGTGGTGTAGTAATAGAAGTTAGAGCCCCTGACACCTTTCATTTAGATTTTCAAGATCTGGAGGCCTTGCAAGAGGTGTGAGAAATGTAATCATTCATCATACGCAGCTTTGAACCTTCATTTGGACCATATTCTGAAAGATAAGCTAAGTATTCTTAGCAGTCAAACTGACAAATGGTTATTGCTACTTGAGCTAGCCATCACTTCACACTGGAATGATCTGCAGGACTGATACGCCAAGAAAGCCCTGAAACCTTCACCCTAGGATTCTGACCTTGAACCTCACACTTGGCAGGACCAGAAATTGCACATTATCATTAGCTCTCGTCTTCCTTCTGTAAGAATCCTAGAATAGATCATAAAACTGATTCTTCAAGTTAAATTTTCCTAAATCCTAACCCTATATCTGAGCCTAACCTGGATTTAAAACGCAAAATAGAAAGCATATCCTCATTAGAAACATTATCAACCTTTTGTAAATCCATCAGTTAAAACAGCATTTATAACTGTAACACTGATTGTAATACTAACCTGAGCCTTACAGGTTTATACCACCAGTAGAAGTAGTAATAAAAGATTAGTTCTCCTCAGGACTCCATAGGCAGTGATGCAGAAGTAACAAAACATAGCTCTTCAACCCGCGCTTTCTCAATCCCTAAGTTTTATCCCAACTTTTAATTAGAGTGAGAAGCAGTATACCTTTTCAGAGCCCACCTTACAGTATTAGTCCCTAATGAATGCTCCTCCAGGCCTTCCAGAATCCACAAGGAGAGACAATTCTTTAGCTTACGATCTGACTTTCAGTCCCATGCTAAAGCTTAGCCTTAAGCATTGACCAGGCAAACCTGCTAGCATTGAACTATCAACAGTGGTTAATCTCTACAGCAGTCAGCCCTCTTTTTACTTGGACTTTCTCGTATCCAACATTAAACTGGCTTTAGAACATGTGCTTTCACAAACGCTCTTATCCAAGCTTTAACATCAGAACTGACCTTTATCATGGATCAGCGAAACCAGCTTGTCCACATTGGAACCTTAACACTCAACTTACTCAGAGGCAAGGGCTCATGTTGCCTTTCATCCAATCTATAAATACTGGGTTAGCATTCGTCCTTATTTTGTACCTACAGATCTTCAAGGATCCTTGAAAGCTTTCAGACCATGATACTGATGTCTTAATCCAAATTTTAATCTTAGCAGTGTTCTTAAGAATAGATCAGATTTATTTGCTTAGCCATGTAACCCTCCCTTTCTTAATTCTTCATGCAGGTAACTTTTTTGGTATGTAGAGTCTTGGTAAGCAGGACACATCTTTAAGTACAAAGCAATTACTAATTGGCTAATGCACACAATAGATATCTAACATTAATAAGCTACTGTGGTAGGCTAATGATCCTAATGAGATGTCTCCCAAGCCTTTGCCAGCCAGTGCAAGTGCTGGCCCCTCACGTTCCTTGAAATTGGCTGATCCTCACTGATTTTGAGTTTGTATCTTCAGATTCTCTTTTTTCTTTTTCCTTTAAGGTTTTATAACTTTTTGGTTCAATGCTTTTGTTTTCCCTCTTGAACCCTGATCTGGTAACTATTACTGTTTGAGCAATTATACCTGTCTTTTTTTTTCTTTCTTGCCTTGCTTGACTGTTGCATACCTTCTCACTTCTTAACTAGATTTTTCTCAGTAAAACTGAGACAAGGTCACACTGCTCTGACATACCCAGATAGACCTTGGATCACAGACAGCTGAAGTCGTGTTGCAGCAGGAGGTCAGCAGGCTTTTTCAGTGTGCCATGAGCCCTTGACGCTCTTGTGGGAGCCCTGTCAGTACAAATAGCTCCTTGATGTGACTGCTAAAAAGTAATTCTAACCCTAAAACGAGACCAATAGCAACTCATCAGAGAAGAGTACTCCTGAATCAGAGGATTTGTCAACAACTGCTCTTATTGAATGCTGCCAGCATTTCAGGTTTCACCAAAAGAGTTATTCAGATTATGCTCTCTTATACATGACTAGCAGATTTAAACACAATTATAGATCAGGAATTCTTCCCACCCTTGTACCAACATTAAATCATTAGTTCTGTTCACATGATTCTTCATCTTAAATATGTATTACCCATCAGCTAAAAAGGTCTTCAGCTTGCACTTTCCCAAACCCTAATTCTAATCCAATCCACCAGAGAACAGACCAACCCTCAGGATAAGATAACTAAACCAGCTGGGAGCAGGGCTTAGCCTGCTCTTTGAACCCAGAAGGAACTTAAATTTGTTTAACACATCTGAGCACTAATTCTAGCCCAAACTGATACCTAATCCAGGAGTGGTTAAGATTACTTTACTGACAGCTTTATAGTGCTGGCGTATCAGGACTTGGCCTTGCAGAAGTCAGCTGTAAAAAAGGCAGTTCAGGCCATTTTGTAAATCTTAAGTCTTACCATAACTGCAATCTTAACTTAATTGGTGTTTCAGAGCATGTTTCTAAATGAGATATGAAGGTAAAAAAATATGCTGCAAGAGCTTCTAGGACAGGTAGTCTACACAAGAATTTGTCCTAGTGATGATGCAACATATGTGAATCTGGAAGATCTGTAAGTATTACAGGCTTCACAAAAATCTATGAGTCAAAGTGGGGAATGCTGGTGTGTTGGATATTGAAGTTCTGTCATCATCGTGACCTTTTCTGCTACCTGATAAGATGCCTGTTTAATCCAGTTAAATTTAGTAGAGAGGTTTAAAAAAATTTTCTATGATTCTCTTTCCTAGATAAATCTTCATTATGCAAAGTCAGCTTTCTAAATTTGGTAACTGATAGTAGTGGGATTAGTGGAGTCCCTTTTTTTTTGTTTTAGGATTTGAAACATAGAAACCCACAAACACTAGAAAAATCTTGGCTATCTTTTAAGAAAAATAGAGTAACTATAAGGTAAAATGAAAAGAACTGATCATAAGCTCTTAACTCTTGAATAAGACTTTTGTCATGTAAAAGTGCTTGGTGAATAATAAAATTTCCTAGTATCTAATCTGTAGACAGAAATTCTGTGGGCTGTAATCAGTATGGATTGCTGAAAAGTATATCTCTCCCATGATACATTTCTAAGGCATGTAATTGTCCCATGATTGCTAAATTTAATGTAATATTTTTTCAGGGGAAAGCAAAAATCTTGTGTCCTTCCTCCAAACTAAATAATCTGAAATAATTTTGTTTTGTAGTCAATATTTCAACTTTATGTCTTTACTCTTATATAGTTGTGTCTATAATGGCTAAACTAATAGCACACACTATTGGCAAAACAGCCAATAAATGAGGAATTGATAGGTTGTTTCTTCAAGAAGGTAAACTGATGAAAGTCAAGTGTAATTTTCATGCAATCTTATTTACATATGAGGTAGTAGATGAATTTCTACCTTCTGAACTAAGAAGTACCAAATAATAGAAGTTAATTTTCCTGTTCAGAAATACAAACCTGTTTTGTAGCCAGTCCTGATACTTTCCCTCTGCTTTCTTTCTCTCAGGCTAGTGATACCCATCAACTGTGCAGAAGGTCTGAGTAAGACAAGCAGCTCTTCCCTCCCTTCCTTCGGGCAGTTCAAGTTCTCCTAACACAGCATAATCTATCCAGTAAATCAATTGCAAAATAAGCACTGGTACGCTGTTGTTGCTTCAAAGTTCTCTGAAAAACGTAATCAGCTTTAAACCTAGCAGCTGTAAGAGACCGTTGCTGTACCATAGTATAGGTTGAAAATATAGAAGTTAAGTAATAAAGCAAAAGTACAGTAGTGTTCTCAAATAGTTATTGTAGATAGGGAGGAGTAAATAGGAAAAAGTAAGGCAATGCCTAGAAACTTGGGAAAGGAAAAACATGATCATTAGCTAATGAAGGCTCTTGCACTACGTGAAGAGTTTTTAGGGCCTGCCAGTGGCGTTCTGTGAGTAGGCAGATGTTTGAATATTCCAAATATAATAACAAGTGTAAACTGTGTTATTTGCTCAGATTTATTTTCAATACTGTCCTTTTCTGTAGTCCAGTAAAACCCAACAGTAATGAAAAGCACAGCCCATGGACATTTATTTAGCCTCCTCATTCATCCTCAGCTTCCAGGATCTTACTCTTCTTTCCTGAGCGTGGACATATCAAAGTCACAATTTCTTGAGCAACTTGCATCGTAACAGAAATAAGGCTAAGAAGGAAGTTCAATAACATAAGGTGTTTATATGTAGGCTCCTATTTAGCTGTGCAAAACTTAAAGAATCAGAGGCTAATTTAAGGCCTCGTAGCCCTTCACTCTTTGTATGTGTGTGTTTAGACACATATAGAACTAAAAAACTCTAGCGAATATGGCAAGTCGTTGCCTCCAAATATGATAAAGTTTTTCACTTACTAATTTTTTATTTTTAAATTTAACTAGAAGCAGCAAGTGTTTATTCATCTATACAGCATCATGTGAACTTGTTGTAACATGGTATCTAGTATATAGCCACAAGAAAACTAGCATATTTGTAAAAAAAAAAAAAAAAAAAAACCAACCCAATTTTGCATCATGCCAGTTCATTAACTTCTTTTTTGTAGTTTGATATTGATATGGAGCAGTAAAACATACATCATTAGCAAGAAAACCTATCCAACAACAAACCCAAACCAAACAACAACAAAAACAACCTTTTTGTTACTTGTGTCTATAAAGAGGCATTAACATTCAGTTCTCAGGTATGGCAATGATGCAGACACAGAAAGATTATCATATAGAACAATAACTTATCTTTTAAAGGACAAATCCACCAAAGCTGAAAAGAAATAGCTTAAACAAACACCTGTATGCTTTTATTCAAATGTCTCCGTTTTAAGATGGAGGCATTGTGAATTCAGATGTAATCTATTGGCCCTAAAAATGGGATACTTAAGCTACCAAGTTCAGCATTTACTGAATAATTCAAATTCCGATCAATGCAAAAGAAGTTATCTTTATGTTAAGTCTGGCATAAAAAACAAAATAGTAATAAATTGAAGGTGTCACCTCCTTTTAGATTAACTGAAAATACACTATGGGAAAACTCCCACTTCTTCCTAGACTGTGGTAATAAATATTCCTTGTTGACTCTTTATTTTATACTAGTTCCTGTTTGAGATTTGTGATTACTGAAATAATATTATAGGCAGTGTAGATAAGATCATATATTTTCAGCTTTTTTAGAGCTGGATGGGTATTTTCCATGATGGTTGTTTTTTTAAACCCTTCCAGCAAGGGAATCTATATCACAATAGTGAGGAGAGGTTGTCAGAAGCTTCAGGGTTTCCGGAAGGCCACAGGGATCATAAGGTGAACTGGAAAGAAAATGAGGAAAGGATCAGAGTGTGTGTGTGTGTTTTGTCAAAGTTGAATCAACATTAATCTCTTGTGTGGAACTTTCTGATTTTGAGAATTAACATTTTTCTGGTAACGACCTGTTTCCTTTGTTTATGCTCTTTCTGGAAAAAGACAAGTTGTAGCCGAAAATGCTTTTGAAGAGAGTGCTTCCTTGATTTTCCTCAGGCTTGATCCCAAGCACATGTTATTTTTCTCACATCGCAACTCTCCATCAGAAGTGTTTGTCTTTGTGGTACATGATATATTAAGCTTGATCGTGGAAGTTGTATGGAATTTACTAGTAGACTCTAATATTTACTCCAGTCATTTAAACAGCAGTTGTACACAGATATACTGCCTTGTTTATCTGTACGTTTTTTTTTTACCACTAGGATTTATCTGGAAAGTATATAGCTGTAGTTATTGTTGACATGTATTTCTAGAGATAAGTTTTCAACCATTTCTAACATGGCTATCATCTGAGACAAGTACTCACAAATTACCATGATTTAGTATGTACTTCTAAATAATCACGTTTTTCAACGTCTCTGAGTTTTTAAACTGTCTGCTTCTTTCAAGTCCTTACATTTATATATCTATATAACATAGACCTCACTGTCTTTGCATGCCAGTGTAAATCAAAAATAACTTCATTAAAATCAGTGGTGGTAGATGAGAATAAAATTATTGTGAGAGATGACTCTGCTATACACCTACATAACTTATTTTTTGATATATGGGAGGTGTAGGACATGTCACCGCTACCATAAATTGATGCCTGTATTTTACATTCACATGCCATTACTGCTGCTGAGAATAAACTTCTCTGCTCTCTTCCATGTGTCATCATACACCATGAAAGAAAATTAATTTCAGTGGTATTGGTAGGCTTGTGTAGAAATATACATTAATGTGTATCACACAATGGGAATATGCTCCCAAAATGTAAGATTGGTGGAAGCCCACTTACTTGAACCAGGACTTTGGCAAACCTCAGCCATGAGCTGTTGCTGTTGTTTGCAAGCCAATCTTCCCTTCAGCTAATGCTCAGCATTTACGTTTGCCAGTGCTACAGCCAGGTCACAATGAGATCATGCAGCAGTCATTCCCTGCAGCAACAGAAAAGGAACTGAGGGGAAAACAAAATTCAGATGTCTTAAAAGTAACTTATTTTATCCCCCTTAAGGAAGTCTAAGCTTCCAGTGCTGCCCCAAAATACAGCAATGACCTAAAAGTGGATGTTGAGAATGGTCCTGTGCTTATTGCTGAAATTAAATTAGCAAGAAAATGGCAATCAAACACTTCTAGACTGCTGGGCAAGTGATGCAGTGCTGAACTGGAAGCCTGAAACAGCCATGGGCTAAGTAAGATGGCAGAGTTTAAAACTGTGGAATTTTGAACTATGTACTTCTAGTATAATTTTTTTGAAAGTGGCAGGAACATAACTGGATAACATATGCTTTGTGATGGACAGTATAGCAAAGGGATGGCAGAGAAAACCTGAAAAGAAATACAGTGATGTTGTAACTGATATCATGATATAACTGCTAAGCGCATTTCATAGATAAGAATAGTTTGGGTTAGAAAGGACCTTTAAAGGTCATCTAGTCCAGATGCACCAAGAGAGTTTTTTAATGTTTATGAAGTTTGAGGAGTTTCAAATGAAGGTACATGTCACTCCGAACAGTTACCTTCTCAGGCCGGGGAGATTAGTTTGGCTGTGTTATCTCTGCTCTTTAGATTTGATAATGAAAAGACTCCATTAAACGTGGGGAAGGTAACTGCATTACTTCACATACCTTGTGTAGAAACAGAATTTCTTTCCCCACCAGGATGGGTGGAAGTGTGTAGGCTGGGTGAAGGATTCATCAAAATTGTAAAATTTTGATAAGTGTGGTAATCACAGGTTTATAAATACACACATGTGCAATTTTAATAGGAGTAGAAATATCTTGAAGTGAAACAAAACTGCAGAAGCAATACAGAAGTAAAAAGAATATGAAGCTTAATAAGCAAAAGCAATGTCTCCTGTTAAAATTCTGACTCTTACATAAGGTATGTAGAAGGGGTCTGGTTCTGGAAAAGTGTTTTCTGCAAAGTCATGCATAAATAAACACAACCCATGTACATGTACATGTACATGACCTACTTACAGCATCATCACATTGTCATGCACAAGACAGTAGATCTAATCTTCACTATAAGCACATACCATCTGCCTGTAACCACTACTTAAATGAATGGACTTGCATGCAGTCAGCAAACAATATATATTAACCAAGCCAGTGTGACTAGGCTTTGTGGTGGATAGAATCGGAATTAATTAATAAGACATAAATTAATGCATTTCAGGCATATGTAGTTTTACGATAGCTGCATTACGTTAGCCATTCATCACTGTCTTCTCACTTGGACTGTTGTAGTCGCTTGTGTCTTGCTTGAAAGACACGGTAATGCCTTTAGAGTAGGGATTGTCTTCCTGTGTGAACAGTTCAGAAGGGCTTTGGTCCTGCTTATGGATACCACTGAATTACAGACAGCTAATAACAGTAACACTCTGCTGAAATGACTGAATGGCAAGTGCTCTATGTACAGTTTTGCTCAGCTTCTTGTATTCTCAATGTGTAGTTGTCATCAGCCTTATCTCTTCATTGACGTCTGGCTATTTGACCTACGATTACAACACAGCTGGCCACACAGAGGCACCAGAAACTGAAGACAAATGGTAAAATTCTGGTCTTGCTGAGTTAGGAGTAAAACTGTCTTTGAAATCAATGGGGCCAAATGGTCATATGACAATCACAAGCAGAGCGCAGCACAGCACGCTTATTCCAGTCATTCCCTGCATCTCTGGGGACTCCTTTGGTTGGTTCCTTTCCAGTTTGAGTGGGGCTAGGTAACAGGGTGTGTCTCTCTTTTTGGCTGAAGAATTGTAAAAGGTGGATTTCCAAAAACTTCAGATTTTCACAGCGGAAATACAACTCTGAAAGGAATACAGTGTGGGCCTTGCAAGAGTCTGCATTCACTGTGGGCACTGACCAAACAGAGATGGTTTCTACCCTTGTTCAGTCCTATCAGGCATCATGTTCTAGAATTGAATAATGCCTCACCTGAAGTATTTAGGTGTCTTCTCAGTACTTTGGTTACTGCTAGACTATACTGTAAAGCCTTTGTGTTTTTTTTTTTATGACTCCTGACTGTAGGCTTAGATTCTCGTCTCTGACATTACCAAGTTTACCTGGTTTTGTGTTTCACTGTTTACATGCTGGCAAGCCCTCTGAAATCAACACCTAATATGAGTAATTGTAACTGAAAATCAAAGTGAGTCAGTCACGCAGTCCATGAATTTCTTTTGTATGGTAACTTGCCTTCCATAATTCACAGCAGAGAAATGATGTTCAAAAGTTAAATAGTCCAGTTGCATTCAATGAGAGTATGTACATCCACAGAGAGACTGTGCTAGTAAATAAACTTCCTTCCTCAGTGTTCTTATTTTATTCTGTGTTCTTACTCAGAAATATATTCATCTTCTTCCTGAAATACAAAAAGGAACAGTGGTAGAAGGATGAGAAAACAAAAAGCTCTGATTCTTAGGATCTCTAGCGTCTTCTAATGCCTTTTCACAGCCTTCTACTGAATTATACACGAACATCTTTCACTGCATGAAGAAGTCCTCAAAAGGCTATGGTCAAACAGTTGTCTTGACTGTAACACAACAGTACAGTCTAGGAGGAAAAAAAAAAGCTCTTCAGCTCTCCCAGAGTGACAGACACCTTGATGCAATGTTTAACACTGTTTTTTAGAGTTACATTTCACCTTACGGCGATGTCAGCATGCCAACCCCATGCCAGTACTCCATCAGGCCTCACATAAATTTTGGATCCCGGTCTGCCAGCTGCAGCTGCTAGCATCACGTTCCAGTAATGAGCCCTGTGAGCTTGCTGGTGATGGAAATGGACTAAGAGTGCATGATCTGAATCTGTTCCTTTTCTAACCAAGGGAGAAATGGATTAATCTTGGCCTTTTAATTTAAAGGAGCATTCTGGAAAGAAAAACAGTGAAAAAATCCCAATGATCTAGGATTGAATAAATGGACTCATAGGTTAATGAAGAGCTAGAGAGGAGCACTTCTAGAGCTCTGTAAATACCAAGACAAAAGGGATAGAAAGGCCCTGACACTGAAAAATGGATAAAGACATGAGAATAGAAACAAAGGAAGAGTGGGGCTTGAGAAAGCATGAGGATGATGACACAGGCAGAAGAAAACTGGTGGAAAAGGACAGAGAAGAAAAGGGAACCAAGAATAAAATGAAAGACAACAGAATGAAGAAATGGAAAAAGATAAATGCAGCCAAAGAGTCGTAATGAGTTCTACAGGTGAGAATACAGAAAGGGAGGAGAAAGCGAAGTGAAGGAAGGCTGAACAGGACCACAAGTAAGTCCTAAGGGCCATGTGTATTCTGTTTCTACAGGATGATGCTGAATCAGTTCTGGCAAGACTGCATGACAGGGGGAAGACAGCTCAAAGCCCTTTGCATTGGTAGGGTGCAAGAGGAACATGTGAAGTCCTTGTGGCACATGAGGACAAAAAACGCAGAATATTGGTCCAAATTTATGACTTTGGATTTATGTAGACATATTACTGCCAGAATAATAAAATACGACCAACAAAAGCAGTTGAAAATACAACTAAACCAGCATGCTTTGTGTTTTATTTCTTCAGTGCCCATTTACGCAAGACTGAAAACTTGGTCAAGTGGATTTAGACTTAGCTGACTGAAAAATATCCTGAAAAATCTAATTTACTGTCAATTTTTATTGCAGTGGAATTGTTTATTCTAGGCAGTAGGGTTTAGATAATAATTTCTGACCTTCTGCCTTTATCCAGAGTGGCTGTCACTATTTTGATTTGAATATTTCCTTTGACCTCCACAATGGCCTTTGCTACAGCAGAGTTTACAAACATGAGAGCAGAGACTGACAACTGATCCTTTTAATCTGTCCCAAACCCAAACTTCAGTGACTGTTTGAACCAGCAACCCTCTTCTGGCATGGACAAATGTTACTTGTCAAGTTTGACCATGCTTATGACCTGTTAAGGGTCTGCTGGCAGGCTCTTTTTCAGTTCTTCTGCCATTCCTTGTGGCTAGGTGTTATTCTGCTGTGAAGAGGAAATCTTCACGATGAGAGAGCAAAGAAAGACAGAGACTTAGTAATAACCTTTGATACCATTTACACATACTGGGAAATGCTTGCCAGGTAATTTTGCAAGCCCATTCAGGCACAGTGCTGCCAAGCGTTTGTATGGAGCACACACAAAATAAGTCATAATTTTAAATTACTTGCTTATGTTTCCAGCAGTTGCTTATTTTTATTTTCCTGTTGTTATCAAGAATAGGGCAAAGAAATGCTAGGAAATTACTTATGAAAAAATAACAACCTGAATGAAAGATAATATGGACAGTTTGAGACGAAAGTGTGACCCACCATTGGAAAGAATGTCATCAGTAGGACTAATTTTGAAAGATGGCAGCTTCAGTAAAAAAAAAGGACCTTTTAAAACATCATGCTGAGGCAGTGCTTCAACTCTGGCTCGAAGGGAAGTATGTTACCTACGGAATTATGAACAACAACTTGTTCAGCATCCTGTTTAAAGATAAGATTTTCTCTTTGTGCTGTAAAGGAAGGGAACAGAAGCCTTCCTATAAAAAAGATGGCTGATATTCAGCTGAATTGCCATTAGTAGCCTGTGTTAAAATGGTCTAAGGCACACATTTCTTTAAAGATAATGAAATGAATTTTTAAGTTAGTCAACATGTGTGAAATTTCTGTGGAATTTGAATTGACGTTGGCCACTCAGAGCGAAGATGAGATGTCAAGCCCATCTTAGAAGGGAAAGGAAAGGGAGTTGATGTGATGGAAAGCTTAGGGAAGGAGAGCTTGAAAGGACGGACTTGCAGCCTTTGCCATCACACAAGGAAAAAGAGGTCAGAAGTAACTGTCATCCGGTTCATCCCACTTCATCCTCTTCTGTCTGCATCTCTGACCTGCTGAAAACAATTGATAGGATAGGGACACTTAGTACTCCGAAGTGATCTGTTGTTTTATGTGTCTGCCTAACTTTAAGTCGTGAGCCAGGTCAGCGTACAAAACATGTTCATGAAACTGCATCCTAATACTAGAAAACTTCACATATAGTGCAGAGAAGTCTGTTCCTTACGTAAACTTCCACATTTTTTATTTTGAATGCTGCCTGTAGCATATGACAACACATTTTATAAAATAATATAGTAACTGGATTATTTCAAACACAGCATGTTTGAAATTTAGGTTTTTATTTAGGTTTTCATAAGCTACTTTTTTCTATTAATATGATATTCAAGCAGTGGGAACTTATATTTTCTACAGATTTTTTAAACTATTGTCACAGTTCTTTATTTTGGTTTTATTGGCAATCATGTTAGCTATATTTGTGGTTATGCTGATTCTCCATGTTCTTAATCCAATATGTACTCATATTGAATTGCTACCACAGAAGACAAAAATGAAATAGATAAAAGTGCTTCTTTTGGATGACTGTATAAACTATCTGTGTTCAAAAAGGACATCACAGCTGAACTTCAGCTCTTAACCACAAGGAATTGTAAAGATGTTGGATTCTCAGAAAATTCCTGTCCAAGTACTACCAAAAATTATAGGTTCCAAATTCAGACCATATGCTACATGGTGCTTAGTACGTAGCCTCAGTTACTGTATAGCAAATCAAGTGCAGGGCTGCTGGAACAGCAAGTTTTTTAATTATGATGTTATAATTAAATATTAGTCATCCAGTTTCAAAACTTCTTACCTGGCTAAATTCCTCTATATTTACAGGTGGTTAAGCTATAATCCATTTTTTTCTCCTACTGTTGCATAATTTTGCTGTTACTGTTACTCTCTACCAGAGAGATATTTTAGTAATGGACTAATTCTGTATAAGCTGTCCTTATTTAATACACCACTTAACTGAGCTCAAGGTGTTGGGGTATTCTGTCCAGAACATGTTGCATATGTTTATAGGGCATTAAAAAGTCATCAGGGGTTCAAATAGAGACCAAGAGACAAAACTTTTGTGCTATATTTAGACATCCACTAGAGCAGCACTGGAGATTGGGTTGCACCTGAGGTCACTCAATATGAGATTTAGACACTGACATATGTCTCTATGTCAATGGAGATCCTTGTAGAGATCTTAGCCTTTAGTCATTTATCTCAACACAAGCTGCTTCTACCATTTGAGACATCATATGGCTTTTTGCCTAGCCCTTGCAGCTTCCCTGGCAATGAGGACATCCTATAGGTTTTGTAACATGTTTGCCAGACCTTAGAGAATTTCTCATATACTCTATGGCATCTCAAATGACATTAAATGCTTTCCTTTAGACAACTGAATTGGACTTCTGGAGCTGACCCACCAAATTGCTCTCCGGAAATGGGAGGTTAGACACTTAAGACATTTAGATACTTGTATGCAGAAACCTATGATTAGTTGTTTTACTTTTCAACAAAATAGCTCCTTTCATGTCAAAGTTGACAGGAGGACAGGAATCTGTAATATACCCTGTTACAGTTGGTAGCGATTTGGGGAAAATCCAGAGATTGAAAGGCTCATGTTAGAGTACACCTACAAGGGAACTTGTAGATAAGGTTGTTTTGACCTATTTCTGGTGAGATAAGTGTCTGACAGCTGCCTCTTCTGTAGATTGCCTGGTCTGGCCTAAATAATTATAACAGCACCTCTTTGCTCTGTGTGGATTGTTTGTTCATGTTCTTGGATAGTTTCAGATGATGACGCTGATGATGCAGTGAATCACCTATACAGTCAGAAGCAACGCAAACAGAAAAAGACATTGAGACCCCTACCTGAAATGCAAGTTACAATTTTTCTAACAAAACTGAGTAAGACAAACAGGGTGTGATTAATTTCAGTTAACTTTTAAAATATATAGTGCAGGTCTCTACTGCCTGGCTAGTCACCTCAGGTTCCCTTCAGAGTCGTCAAAGAGTAATAGTCACCCCTGGGGTGCAATTCATCTCATCCTATTGTTGACATCTAAAATTACTCATACTCTAGAATTGCCTGTATGACTTTGTGGTCTATAAAGAAAACATAGCATGATTAACTCAAAAGTAAGTATCTATATTTCAGATGGCCGAAATTAATTGAACTGAAATCACCTGCAGCAGGTCTCCTCTTACAAGGGTGTTTCCACCTTGGGAAGAATGCTAGAGACAGTACCTTCTTTTCCCATAAGATTTAGTAGTGTTTAGCAGGATTATGTTTGTTCAATATGCAGACACCTTTACGGCTTACAAAGAGCACTAAATAAATTGTAACTTGCTCTTGAGAGCAAAGCACATTTTTGTCTTGATTGGTATAGAAAACAAAAGGAGTCACTGGTTCAGAATTTACCTGGGAGAACAGTTACTGGGACCAGAATGTCCCTGCTGTGCCACAGGGAAGAGGAAAACTCAATCATCGATTGCGACAGAGATCAAAATGGAGTAGGGTACTTGGATAGTTTTCCAGAAATGCTTAGCAATGGTTTTCTGTCTGCTGGTACTATTCAACATTGCCCTGGTAATATATTACTTTACTCATTTTTTTTTTACTTTAAAATCAATGTAGACTATGCTATTTCTATTTTATTCTAATGGAGACATAAATCTTTGTCCCAACACAACATAGTAAAATGAAGTTTGAGTAACTAAACTTGCTGGGGTAGAACGCTGTACATTTCTATAAAGTGTTCATTCAATTTTAAAGAAGCAACATCTTTTCTCTCAGATATGACACATACAATTTTATTTTCAGTGTTTATACATCGTCTGTTCTTTTGACAAGTAGCAGACAGTGTATAGTAAGCTATGCTATTATGTTGTAAAAAGTTGCCAACTACATATTTAAGGAAACAAAAAACTTTGGATTAATTAGATGGTATTTTCTATTTCATAAGAATGTCTCAGAGTGGAGCTGCAAGGCATTCATTATAGTGGGCATTAAAGTGGTGCCAATTTGCTGTTTTCTGAGATGGACAGCAGCTGTTCTTGCAGAACAAGTGCAGTAGGTTAATGACTGGGTCAGTGCTACATTCATGTCACTTTTGTTTTTGAGGGGAAGATTCGTGCTGAAAATATGACTGCAAAGGACAAAACACTGGGTTATGTCTTTGCTGTTTTACAGTGCATCCTCAGTAGATGTGCTTAAGAGTTTTTAATTGACTTACCAGCAAAATTCCCTGAAACTATCTATTTCTCACTTCTTATAAACTGTAATAACAGTTCTATTGATCAATAAATGCCTATAGGTGTAGTCTCATTCATTTTAGATTCTGAAACAATTGAGTCAGGTGAAACCTATTGCTTGCTCATCTGTAACTACTTGTAACATAAAATAACCAGCTCTTTTGAAGATTCATAAGGATGTAGAATCTAATTTGGGTCCTCAATGCTATGTTTTAATTTCAAAGTCTAATAGCAGCAAACTTAGCTTTTCCCTGGAGCGTGCAGGTGTAATATTGAAGACATAGAGGGAACAGATCTGAGCAGAAAGAAAGTACTATTTTCAAACAGTTTCCATAGAAGTGCTGCAGTTTAATATATGTACCTGGCATGTGAGTGGCTGCTTGATATCAGGATCCCATTCAGATGCAGCGAATTTCAAAGCCTGGTTTGTTCTCACAATATACAAGGACTCCTTTTTCACAGTGCATTGGGTAACCTGTGTTCATCTGCAAGGTCTCAGATTTATTGAATAATGCAGGCTCTTTTAAGTTGAATTTTCATTCTTACCTCTTAATACTTTTAACATTTCTTCAGACATATAATAGTATCACAGATATCCTTTGACCAAAATCTGGTTTTTGATGTCAGCGCAGTTCAATATCCAGACCCTAGCCCTTTGTGGAGTTGCAACAGAAGTGGCCTATATTCTTCCATCTAGCAAAATTTTAATGAAAATGAAGATGTGAAAGAGAGAAAATCTCCTACATAATGTGAAGAAAAGCACTTTAAGGCATGGGGACCTCAGAAAAGGAGAGAGGAGGAAAAAGAATAAATGAGAAAACAATTTATGCAGAAAAAGATTGAGGTGGATGTAATAGAGAAAATGTTAGAAAACAAATGGAGTTTCCAGCCATTTTGGAGAAGAAAAATAAAAATTAAGAGACAGAAAATTACTGAATTGCCTCGAATAGCATTAGGCTACACTGCTCTGAAAAGAAGCAGGAAAATCCTGAGCTAACCCTGAAAAGGAGTAGCAGGTGGGAAAGAGAAAGGGGAGAGACTGCGAAGGGAGAGACTGCGAAGGCAGAAGAGTAGTCTGTCTCTCTAAGTTTCCTACTCAGAGGGAATAGTCCATACGGTACACACTCATCCATCCTGCTGCAGTTCACAGTCTGTTGGGGAATCATTTTTCATGGGATCAGCCTCTGGAGTGAACTGTTGAGAATTACAGAATATTTTTGTGTGGTTATGTAATACTGTAAAATCACTTTGAGGTGGCCAAGGAAAATCTCACCACGGATGAGCAGAAACTGAGGGAAGCAGATAAGAATGTTTCAGTAAAGACACAGTGCAGATAATACAAAAAAGATTAGAAAGAGGAATTGAAAGGAAGACGAGTAGCAGTGGGTAGAGACAACTTCATTCAATCTGGTTTTCAAAAGACGTGAAAAGATGTAGGATGTTTTGGTGTGGGTTTTTTTTTTTGTTAAGACTTTGCCAANCTCCTGCTGTAAGAAGGAAGTGAAGGAATACTCTATCCTTTTGAAGAAACCACATCAGCATTTATTTGGCTAGGAAATTGCATTCC
Source organism: Ibidorhyncha struthersii (assembly GCA_013398815.1). Lineage (NCBI taxonomy): Eukaryota > Metazoa > Chordata > Aves > Charadriiformes > Charadriidae > Ibidorhyncha > Ibidorhyncha struthersii. The sequence continues at coordinate 126,449 of VZSZ01009508.1, forward strand.
AGTCTGATGAACAGTGACCTGTCTTTAGTTATCATTCCTTTGTCACTTCTCAACTGTATTGTATTAATGGGTGTTCAGTAGTTAGGAGATTCAAAGTAACAACAAAATTGGCAGTAGGGCACCCAACAGCAAATTACATCCATACATAGAATTGGCTGGAGTACTCAAAAAAGTAGGTACAGCTTCCAGAGAAAGGTGTGGCAAAGGATAACTTTGTACATGGATGGAGATGCTTGTTGATGACTGTATCGGGTTTACGTGGCAAAGGTTTGGTAGTGGGGGGGCTTCAGAGTTGGCTTCTGTGAGAAGACACAGAAGCTGTTCCCATGTTGGACAGAGCCAAGGTCAGAGAAGAAGGAGGTGGAGGGGGTGCTCCAGGTGCTGGAGCACAGATGCCCCCGCAGTCTGGGGTGAAGATCATGGTGACGCAGGTTGTCTCCCTGCAGCCCATGGAGTTCTACAGTGCAGCAGTTATACACACTGTGGCCTGTGAAGGACCCCACGCTGGATCAGGTCGATGTGCTCTGAAGGAAGCTGCAGCCCATGGAGAGCCTGTGCTGGAGCAGGTTTTCTGGCAGGACCTGTGACCCTGTGGGGAACCCATGTTGGATCATTCCTTTCCTGAAGGACTGCACCATGTGGAAAGGAGCCATGCTGGACCAGTTTGTGAAGAACTGCAGCCTGTGGGAAGGACCCACACCGGAAAAATCATGGGGGACAGTATCTTATGGGAGGGACTCCACGCTGGAGCAGGGGAAGAGCGCGAGGAGGAAGGAGCAGCAGAGACAAAGCATTTTGAACTGAGTGCATCCCCCTGTGCTGCTCAGGGAGGGGAGGAGATAGAAGAGTTGGGGGTGATGTTGAGCCTGGGAAGAAGGGGGTGTGGAGGGAAGGGGTGTTTGTTAGATTTGTTCTTATTTCTCATTATTCTTCTCTAATTAATTAGCAATAAGTTAAATTAATTTTCCCCAAAGCAAGTCTATTTTGCCTGTGATGACAATTGTTAAGTGATTTTCCTGTTCTTATCTTGACCCACGAGCTTTTTGCCATATTTTCTCCCGCTGTCTCGTTGATGGAAGGGGAGTGATAGAGTGTCTTGGTGGGCACCTGGCAGCCAGCCAAGGTCAATCCCCCACAATGACATCAGCAGAACATCCCCAGGGTTGATTTAAGGCTGCAGAATTAATTTCTGGCATGTGTCCCTTTGATCTTGTTTCCTCTCTGGTAGATATGTGTAGCAGGCTTATTAAAACAGAGGTAAAACCTAACCAGAAAGCAAGAAAGCCCACTATTCTGTAATAAGTCAGTCTGCAGAGAAAATGAAAGAGAAAATCGCTCCTCCAAACTAGATACTGGTTACATGATTTAATTCTCTACTTAAAGTGGCAAAGGCAATACTCTGGCAAAGGCTACATGAAAATGAAGAGAACAGTCAGGCCAAGTTTATGAGTTGCTTTTATCTCACCCTGGGGTGAAAAAACCCAGCAATGGTTTGTGACTGCTTTTGGAACATAAGGACATGGATTATGAAAAGCCTATGGAAGGAGCATGTATGTCAAAGCTCTTTATGCTCCTCGTTTACAGGGCTAGTCACATACCAGACATAGCTAGACCACACAATTACAATAGTGATATTTTTCAGATACAGAAACACAGTATCTTGAAGTTGTAAAGCAAATGTCTACAAATAAAAGCTATATTAAGAGGTCCTTTCCACAGGTATTTGATTTTACTAACATTGACCTTCCCCCTGCACACATACTGTTGCTTTTCCACATTGTAAGGGTCAGAGACCACCACTAATAAGGAAAGGTATTTCAGTTCCTGTATTACAACATAAGTGATAGATTTCTTTTTTCCCAGTCTCCTCTGCACAAAGCTGAAAAATTTTGTAATTTTTAGCCTATTTTAACTCTTACAACTGCGTTGCGGTATATACTGTCAATCAGTAATTTGTGGAACTAGCAACCTGTTCATGCTATCTCAGCACTATGAGAGCTATGAACTAGTTCAAAGCTTATGTTCCCTCATAGCTTACTGTGGACTGGTATTTGATAAAAAAGATAAATTTTATTTCTTTTTAAATCAGAGGATTTAAGTGGATCTTGTTTTCTTCCATAGTTTCCCCTTACTTTTTTGTTCTTATGCAGAAGGAATGTATCATGAAGTTTTAACAATGTAAGTGTTTTACAGTAAGCAGGATTGAATTCATGCTAAGTAGGTTTTATTCCCTTACATTAGCTTTTGGAAACTAAAACAAACACATCAGTGATTTTATGTCATTCTCTGCAAGATGGGAAAGAAATGCACAATTAACACTGCAAGCAGCTTTAAAAGCTTCTCTCCTAACAAGAAAAACAAGTAATAAAACCAACAGCTCAATTTCTTACAAACTAAAGCATTTTCAGCTTACATGTTTGCTGACATAATTTTTAATAATTAAAATAATTCTGAAATTGTTGCCATGACCAACTCCAGGATCTGATATTGTGATACAACTGTACCTCTCATGCTTCGTACAGTAATGAGAAGAGAGATAGCCCAATTTTTTTGCACTCACTGATGGATCTTAGTTGATTTATGCCTCCTCTGTTTCCAAACTCAGTATATTCCAGTTGAATGCGAATAGGGCACAGAAGCCTTGATCAGATTTTCTGCGTTGTCCAGTTAATGAACTTGCACTCAGAAAGATTTTCAGAATGTTTTTACTGAAGACTTGAGATAGGAAATAAACATTGAATGAAGTCAAAATTGCAACCTAAAATAAAAAAATAACAACACCAGAAACAAACCCTTTAGCAGAAGTATTTATTTTAGTGTCCATATTGTCATGCATAAATGCAGCATTTGAAATGAATTCTAAAATTCAAGGTGGCTCCTTATACAGATGTTTTAAGAACACTATGAAAGTGAAAGGTTCCTTTTTTTTCCTAACTATGAACTCTGTTTAACGATTACAAATGCTTCACTGAAATATAATGACATGTTCCATATGCACTAGGGGAACAGTGTGCTGAAAATACAGACATTATCTTCTGAGAAAAGTTAAAAATACCAATACTTGTAAGTAAAAGCTACAGTGATAATGCTGCAGGAGACAGAAAACGTGTTGTAACAATCAAAGCTTTGCTGGGACTAAGGCTCTGTGCAGAAAGGAGACCGATAGACTTCTAGAAAATGATCAGGAAGGTTTGAACGTCAGATGCTCCACATGAGAAGTAGACTGAGAAAAAGGTGAAGGGACATTAACAAAGCCATGGACATATTTCTGTGATTGCTGGCTGTACTGTGGGTGTTCTCATAACACCTGGGTGGCAATAGCTATCTTCCAGAGAAGAGATTTTCCAGGAGGAATGAGATTCCCCACAAGAAAAAGGGAACCTGTATAAGTCAACTTAACATGAAGAGAAGATTCACCAGAGGAAGTTATATATAATTTATCCCTGGGGCTAAACAGGCTTACTGCTTTTCTTACATGACAAAAAAGTACTTGCCAGAAGATGTAACACTGTTATGTTAATGTGTTGAGTTAAGGACCTTTCTAATCAAAGGAAGAAAAGAGCTCTGCTTATTCTAAAACAGTTAGGGTTTGTACTCTGAGGCTTTGTTATATATTTCTCTGTATTTTAAGAATCAAATATGTTCCTTTTTATTTTGACCAGCTAAGCTTTCAGCTGAGCTAAACCAATTGCTGAAAAATTTGTGAACAAAATGGTTTCATCTACAAATACTTCTCTTATAAGTAGGTGGAATACTCCTATTCTGTGACTTCACTATAAGGAAAAAAATTAAAATGAAACAAAACCACTGGTTTAGGTCTGTATAAAAAGACATTTTAGGGGTTTCTTTGAGAAAGGAAAATGCAAATATTTTGGCCTTTTTATATATAAAAGTTTAATTATTTTTACATTTTACACTTTAAGAATTAGTTTAATTATGAATAAAAAAACACAAAAATTTTAGTTAAAAATTATTTAAACAAAATACTTGGGCATTTTTTAACTTTCCTCCTCAATATATCAGAAATGTGGGCTTTTCTGTTTCTTTCTTCATTTTTAAAAATCAGCCTAGATTGCCAATATTTTTTTTTTATTTTTTTTTTAATTCTTGAAACATTGTGTATAAATTTACTACGTATTATCTGGGGGAAAAAAAATATAATTCACCTCAGTAAAATCAGGACTGGAATGATACTCCAGAGCACTAACTCAGATGCAAATGTGAGAAGTGACTGATTAGGACCTGTGTGATTTACCACTGCAATTCACCATGACAAGGCAGCAGTGTCTTATGGAAAAAGTAATCCAGACAGGAATTACATGTCATGAAATAGGCAAATTATCACAATCATAAAAGCACAATGTGCTGGAACTGCATTGCATAGTGGCTTGTAATTTTTGTTTCACATTTTCATTTTTAGGAGCTACTCCTTTATTTTGCAACCACCTCTACTGCATGTAAATATTTGTGTGAATACTTGGTCAAGAAAAGAATTTTGTTTCACACTGAAACATGTCTTTTAGCCTGAATGATATAATTGTCATATTTTACTTTTAAAAAATATTTATGAATGACTTTGAAATAAACGATGCATCACTGAAATATTAATTAAAATGTTAATTAATGCCAGAGCAAAACAATTTTTCATAATTACAAGTGTTTTGCTCTGCTGAAAGAATTCAGTGAGGTCAACACAAGTTTTGTAAACATTTTAGCTAGACCAAACCTATTCTTTACCGGTGAAAAGGCTTGAGGCCAAAACATTTATTTCTAAGCATATGCCATTGCTCTTCCAATGGTGTGCAATCCAGCCGTGCTCTTGTGGAACTGGCATTGCTCTACAGAAGCCAGTGCAAGACCTGCCTTTAAAGGAAAGACTGGTGGAGCAGTACTAAACAAACTGGCTGATGATGCACAATCTGCTAGGTCTAGGGAGTCTCTCGATTGAAAAGAGATGTGTCACTTACTTTGCAAACTGTAGGCTGTGGGGATGGTGGAGAGAGTATTCCACCACATTGCTGTGTTTCAGGTTAGTTCACCAGGGATTGCTACAACTCTTTGATTACAAAGAAGTAACTTGCTGTATTGTTCCACACAACATTGTGGTTAGGTGTTTGAAGTTATAGCTGGAATGGCTATAGCCATCCAGTCCTGGCCCTAAGGGCAGGAAAATGTCAGCAACCGCTGCGGCAAGAGGCAAATAGTAGTAAACCCCAGATATCCATATGCTGATGCATCACAGCGTGTCTTAAATACCGCCTTAGTAGTGATTAGAAACAAATCGTCTTCCCAAGCACAGTACAAGCCTTCACAAGGAATCGTAACCTAAACAAACCTTTAACCCAGTCTAGGAAAGGAACTGCTAGAAAGGATCATAACATTTATCAAACACGTCGAAAAAATTCCAGTTGGTTGTTTCACAGTAGCTACACCTTGTACTGCCTTGTCAGGCAGGTTATTTGGATACTTGAAGGCATTTGTATGAACAAAACTATGAATAGTGATCAAATATGCAGAGAAGAATAAAGATGCACACATAGCCCCCTCAATTTTATAAGTCCTCTTCTTTAAAATCAGTGTTTTCAACATCATTGGCCATAATACTTTTTGAAAAAGGTATAAGAGATCTGAAGTACTGCAATTTCCAGACTCTAAACTGCATATTGTGAACAAACTAGTTACTACCCAAATGAAAGTGGTTACCACTGCTTATTTCCCTCCAATATTCCTTTCAAAATGTTGTTGAAAATTGGATATATAACAGTAAGCTAACACTGTATTTTTAAGCATGTGCTATCTCAGTCTCCTCATGTTATTTCACAAAGAGTACTTTGCCCATCCAAAATATCAAGAAAATAATTTCAGATGCATCTTTACTAGAATGTTGTCTTTCTCAAAGATAGGAAATTTACTAATGCAGGTTACCACAAATTGCAGTATACCCAGAGCAGGCAATATATCTCTTTATTTTTGTGGAAGTTGGAATAATCTACAAAATTCTTACTGAAGCAAGTGTTCAGATAGTTTAAACTGTCTATGTTTTCCATTTTTCTCCCTTGCTGTACATTCCTTCCCCTCATGTCTCACAAGGCACTGCTTTCTTCATAATATATATTCTCTGATACCATTCATATGTCCTTATGTCAGAATCCATTCTCGTAAATTGCTATTCTCCCTCACAGAATACTATACAGCAGCGTGGAAGATTTGTTCCCTATTTGTTTGAGCTGTTTTAGCCGTCAGTGCTAAAAGTACAATGGCTTCTAGTTGTCTGTAAATAGCTTTGTCCTTAGGGCTTGGAGGGCGGTTTATTTTTCCTGAAGCACAGCACAAATGCGATGCAGTTGAATAGACATTGTAATGTACTCGAAATGCTATAGGGCCTTTGCTGTGCCAAAATGAGGTCCACGAAATTTTTCTATTTCTTTTCTGCATAAATTGAGCTGATTTTTAATCTTCAGAAGAAAAAAATGACTAGAGCAAAGGGAATTATATTGATATTTTCAACAGTCTGAAGAATAATAGCTTTGAGGAATAACATCATTCATCTGTATCCTTTTATGAAACTGGCTTACTTCCATAATCAGGCTGATAGACTTTTTGATAGCTACTAGGTAACTATGTAAGTGAAACTTTTAAATGTAACACAGAAACTGGAAACAGTCCTTATTAAATATAGTTTGCTAAATCACTAAACACTTAACAGGTAGACAAGTATTTTTCAAAGGTGAGTGGTACTTCCACATCTTAAAATCATTAATTACACTTAATTTATTCATCAGTTAATATCATCATGCTAACTCTGTTCCCTTGTGACTTTCTTCATGAGATAATTTGGTCTTACAATTTTAGCGGCATTTGAATACGTGCTTAACCGCAAGGTCTTGGTCCTCTGAGGGACACATTGCACAAAAAATGTTCTGAGTAAATAATCAAGGATGTAATGTGGATTCAGGCTTTAAGCTGAGCAATGTTCTGTTGCTTGTTGTGGTGTAAGAGTATCTTGCTTTACATTATGCTCTCATTCATCATATATGAACTTCACAGTTGTTATTTCCTTTCAGCAAATCATGCCTGTGGTAGCCAAGGACAAAATTAGCTCAGCAGAAAGCAAAAGTTATTTTTACACATAAAATTATTTATTTTGCTAGAGAAAAAATATATCTTTATATACAACCGATGTATTTTTGCCATAATTTCAGAAGCAATGCCTCTGAAATATATTTCCCTCAGCAAGTATTCCAAACTAAACATGTTGCTATACTTGGCCTGAAATACTCCATATATGATTCAGTGTAGGAGAATTTGTATTGTTCTATATTGTTTTGTTCTCCCAGATATTTTTTATTAAGTTATTCAGGTGTTATTTTTATGTACTTTTGTTACTGTTATTTATGGGATTTTTATCACCCCTGAAAGTCTAAATCTAAGACCTGACAGGAGGTTGTAGAGAGGTGGGCGTCAATCTCTTCTCCCAATTAAGAAGTGATAGGACAAGAGGAAATGGTCTCAAGTTATACCAGGGGAGGTTTAGATTGGATAATAGGAAAAAATTCTTCACAGAAAGGGTTGTCAAGCATTGGAACAGGCTGTCCAGGGAAGTGGTGGAGTTGCCATCCCTGGAGGTATTTAAAAGATGGGTAGACGTGGTGCTGAGGGACATGGTTTAGGGGTGGATTTGGTAGTGTTAAGTTGATGGTTGGACTCTATGATCTTATAGGTCCCTTCCAGCCTAGACTGTTCTATGATTCTATGAAGACAAAAGAAATAAAGTCCCCAAACTTGTTATAAATGTGATCTGATTTATGCAAATTGATATGTTAAACACTACAAGAGATCGCTTTTTAGTAACTCATTATAAGAATAACTTTTTTTTTTTTTTTAGGAGTCTTCACCAGAGGATCTCAGACACCTTTACAAATAGAAATTAGTTAAACCTTTTTGGTTCCTGAAGGCGTGCCACAGTCCTGAATCATTTAACATTAGAGAATACCTCAATATTATGTATAGTCAGACAATGCAAACTTCATAGATGTAACTGAAGAACAAACTATGAAAAATTGGAATGTTTGAAGAGCAAAGGAAAATTTAAAGGCTAAAGGTAACATTCCTGATTTTCTTCCTTTAAAGATCATTGGTCTTAGTTCCTTTATTTATGACTGTGTATATCTCAGATACAATAGAAACTGAAAACCATGTGTACTATCTAGTTACAGATCTGTAAATGAAAACATCAACACTTTAAATCGTACTCATATTAAGAGAGTAACATAACCGCATCTAGGAATGGACACCCCTATCTTTGCTTTTGTGAATATAAGAAATTACATTTCCATATTTATTTTTCCATGGCTGTTTGCAATTTCTGCTCATTGAGGCTGAAATGTGGATATTCCCATGTACAAACAGTGGTGGGAAGCCTTTGCTACAAACTTGTCCTGCTAATGCTGCGTTTAGCCTTTATATTTGTACCCCCACATCCCTTCTCAATAGAGACCTCCTCCCAACTCTTTTCTCAGCCTTTAAGGTAACCCCTGGAGAAGTCTTTCCTCTGAGTGGTAAAAATAGCCCATTCCGTGGTTCTTACACGAGGTCTCCACCTGACATGCTGCAGGACCTGTAGCTGGCTGATGGCAGGATACAAGATTTAGTAATAAAGGATATTCCCATGACAAGGCCTGGAGGACACCCCTGTGATGAACACACACTTCATTTCTTAAAGGTGCCATGACAACTTTTTCCTGCCCTAGATAATGCCATCAACTGACCGCCTCTTGTTTGTTAGCTCCGAGCACTCCTTCACATAAATCTGTGTCTGCAGGAACCAGAGTCCTCTGGTGTGAAAACACTGAGCTGCCACATACATGCTCACCTGCATGCTTTATTTTGCCACGCCCAAGCATAATACTCAGAGAAAGAGAGTAATTTCTTAAAAGATCTTAAAGCAGTAGTTAATGTATTGTGTGTGACCTAATATGGAAACACTTTTTAATATTTATTTTACATTATTGCTTCTCCTCTAATACCAGATAGTAAAAATAGTAAAGGCATACAAACAGGGAGGCATTAGCTTGTATCCAAGGATGAATTTGAAAATAATTACTTCTGCCATAAATCTTGCAGTCCATATGGATAAGGTACAATACTGGCACTGATATCTACAGGTCCATCTGCACAGAGCCTCATTTGACTGCATAAGGTAAAACTTTGTAAATCCAGCCATCTGTTTTCCATGCTGTTTATTCCCCAGAACCTCTAAGTAAGGCTGGGCAATAAAGATAAAATGTAAAGAATTCCTCAATATCATATGATTGAATTCAAAAAATAATATTAAAGGATTCAAAATAATATTTGAATCTTTTATATGATCATTGCTGACCCTAAAATTATTTAAAATGATAAATATATAATTTGACTATGGTAATGGCATCTGCTAAATACTGTGTAGTCATAAAGACCTAATCCTGCTTCACCTTGCTGTAGAACACAGCTTCTCCACCAAAGCCAATGAAGAGACAGCACTGCAGAATCAGGCTTCTTATATATTTTTTCCCATGGATTTGCTGTCCATGATAACAATGAGGGGAAAATTTGTTCTGACTCTCCCAGTGATTTCTTTTGGCTTTTGGAGCACCAATAGATATTTTTAAAAATATTATCACTTCCTCCTTTGCTGGGGAACACAGGGTTATAAATACAGTTGGTAATATCTGCTTAGTGGCTTGAGTACTTTTGATTAGTCCCAGACACATACATATGAAAAAATCTATTCTGTGAGACGATTCATGGATCAATAACAGGTTTGGTGCATTCCATAAATCCAATACACTAACAGTCTGAAACTGTGAGGTGCTGGAAAATGCTGGAAGGCACTTCTGCTTTGTCTACCTTGGGATGAAGTGTTCAAAGATGATATAATTTTCCATGTGAAGAAGTAGTAATAATGTAGTCACAAAAGTTCCTCAGGTAGTACTGCACCTTAATAATTCCTGTTTAGAAAATATATATCTACATAGTGAGCCACATCTCCTGAGGCCAGTTTATCAGGAGTATTTGTATTGTTTGAAGAAAATGAAGTGAAAGCCATATTCAGTCAAGTCTGAGCATTTGGTTCTGTTATTGATCCTGTAGAACCTGAAAAATTTCATCGGAAGAAGCAAGACCTCAAGGCATCTTGGTGATCACTGAGAGAATACGAGGATCTGTTATCACTGTATTTTTATTTTTGGTTTTGGTTGGCTTCTTTTCTCCATGTAAAATCAGGTCAAATACTGAAGAAAAAGAAGCAGAAAGATTCTAATCTGGAGGCGGATCAGACTTTGGAAATGTAGTAAGTAATATGTTGCTGGAGAACAGGTAATATGTCCTAAACATTTATCTTCATTATTATTTACAGAATCAGATTTTCCTCAATTTTTCATTTCCTATTGTCTGCATAGCTGCTGGTAGTCACTAGACACCCTGCTTGGACAAAAAATTGTATTTATTCTTTGACATATTCAACATCTTAAGGGTCTTTTCCAACCTAAATGATTCTATGATTCTATATGTAGCTTATGAGCATAAACACACTTTGTGTTTTCATACAAATTCCCAAACCACTGGCAGTTTCAGTTAGAAGTTAAAATCTATAGCCATCTCTTTAATTCAGTAAACACATATTCAAAATATCTGGCTGCCAACCAGTGACTTAGGCACTGGTGATGTACTAGTTAAGTGTTTAAACAAATAAAGATCAATCCAGGTGCCCCGAATAGGTGCATTTGGACTTATGCCCTGAATTATTTTAACTTAAATCACTATAAATACAAGAGTGGTGGATGGTTCTTTCATTTAAATTGTGTGTGTGTAAATCTTTGTAAACTATTGTTTATTTTAAATGTAGAAAATAAACAATTCTTTTTGCTTCTACCTTGCCCTGGTGTTTGTTAAAGGTGACTTTAATTTGTCTATCTCATGTTGGGAATGAACTCAATTTCTGTGGGTATGAAAATCCTCAATGACAAGTTCATGGGACCCTACAATAGAAGCTTAGCTCCCCTACCTAACTCATTTAATATGCAGCAGCACATGCATCTACATAAAATGCATAGCCTTGTTTTGTGATTTGGTGATAAAAGGATCTGCAAGAAACTAGCAGTAACCAGGAAAGCCTCTTGATGTTTAGCAAGATATTTGGGAATCATTCTGAAGCTCCAGGTGTTGCAAGAGAGTGTCTGCAGTATACCTGAAAAATTTTGCTTCACAATCTGAAGCAAAAGTGACTACCAGCCCAGTCTAAGTCTCTCTTCCATAGAAGATAGAAAACTCCAGAAAGAAATGTGTTTTAAGTAGTGGTTTCATGTCCTGACTTCTTCTACTTTAGCAAGGTGAAGGTCCAGTTTTTCTTCGGCGTTCCAAGTCTTCATTTCTAACAAGGAGCTCCATGAGACAAGTTCCCTTATAAGCAAATGCATAATTTCCTGGTTTTGAATTGAAATTAAGATGGGTGGAGTAAAATTTGGGACCCTTTAATCCTCAAAGACTTACAAGAATTTTCGCACTGGAGATCAAGTTTGTATAAATAAATGGGCGCCCATGCTGAACAGCTTTGTGCTTATTTTTATGATGTTTCTTAAATTATAGCTTGTAATATTTCTGCATAAGAATTTACACATTTATCATTTATTATCCTTTGATTATATAAATTCTGTTTTTTTAAAATTTTAATAAATATTGTTTGATGATCAACCAACTGGAGAGGAACTGCTCATTCCTTTTCAGTTAGCCTTATCTGGCATCTCATCTCAACAGCTACCACTACAATCTCTTTCTAAGAAGCCTCATAAGCTACAAACTGTGTTGAAAGTAAACAAAGGGTTTCATATTGGAAGATGAACAAGCAAATCTCATTTTAGGTAAATATTGTTAATAGTTTTTTAAGTCAGTGCATTCCTGCAGCACAAAAAAAATTGAATATGACAGAGCTGGAAAAAGTGTTGTAAAATGTTGGACAGTGGTTTATAGTACAAAAGTTAACCTTAAATTCAACAGGTGGCTAGTCAAAAGATGTGAACCTTACCTGTAAAGCCAATGTTGTTAGTCTTAAAGGGAAGTTATCACAAACTCAGAATCTCTACAACTGTTCATTAATCACTAGGCACCAAGGTGTAATTTCATTATAAAGACCTATCACACCTGTCCCCTCATCTGCTCTGTCCATGAGTCATTGGTTTTTCATATTTATGAAATTGTTCTGCAGTCAGATAAAAGGTAAAAGTTAAAGTCCTTTAAAAAAGATCTCAAGTACTTTGGTATATTCCCATTATTTACAGGTTATTTAAGTGAAGTTGCTGCAGGAAACTCATCAAACTTCTGTCATCTAAAAAACAATTTTTATGTCGATGGAAAGTGATGAAATTGCCCTAAGGGACTAAGACAATTTAGAAACAGAGTTGTAATGAATACCATAAGTAACAAAGGAAAAGAAATGTCTCCTGTTTTGGCCGATTTCTATGTATAATAGCATCCCAGAATCAAAGTCACATTTGATCAATTAGCACTTATTTTGTCAGCAAGATAATAAGAACAAAATAGTATTTCCCAGAGGTTTATCTACTGAAAATGCCATTACAAAACCGTTATTGAGCTCTAATATCCACTAATATCCAGTGACCACTACAAGAATAGATTTTAAATCAACATCAATAAAATTGATATCTTGCATTATGCATATAAATAAAACCTTATCTATCTAAAGTGTGACATAATTACTGTATATTGTTTCATAATATAATATTTATATTTTTGGGAGGTTAAATTTACAAGCAAAATCTATTTGAAAATATTTGGAAATACATTTTCTAGAACCATGGGTAAACTGAGTAGAATTTAAAGAATGCATCAGTGCAATTAATAACAAGTTAAATCAAATCTTGTACTATATCAAATTGCTTTCCCGACAGATTATGTGAATGTTTCAAACTACCCTACTTTACATAGACCTTGCTAGCACAGTTCTAGTAGTACAGCATGCAACTAAAACAAATAAATGAGAAATATGCAATAAAAATATTAAAAAATGCATTTTTCTTCTTCATGCCTTTTCCCCAAAGCATAGGATTTTGAAATTAGTTACTTCATAAAAATCTGTATCCACTGGCTAGTGGTGTGTTGTAGGGTAGGAAATAGACTTAAAACTTTGATCATCCTTTTTGGCTCAGAAATGCTTGAAATCAGTCCAAACAAATCTTTCACAGTCCTCAGGATACATAACTTAAGATTGTTTTAATGAATGTTTTTTAATATAAAGTGAAGATATTTGTATAATTTTTAAAGTTATTGATACTAAAAAAGTAAAACTGTATCATGCATGTAATTTGGGTCATCTATGGTCAAATATGTTTCTAATCTAAAATGTGTCTTTTTACATCTTTCATCTGTCTAAAATCTGATATCCAATGCCTAATCTGATACCTAGGTAATATCTATTGAATGCATACAAGGATGTGGATATTTGAATACCACGAAAAAGAGGGCAAAGTATCTTGACCAACCTGGTCTAGTGGAGGGTGTCCTGGCACATGACAGAGGGGTTGGACCAAGATGATCATTAAGGTCCCTTCCAACCTAAACTATTGATTCTATGATTTAAAATAGTTTCAATTTGGCTATCGCGCCTATGATACTGTGTAGCATTTGTATAATGAATTGATAATGTTTTCCTGTATTTCAATGATAAAAACCGTGTATGCACATGGCAAATCCCATGTGCATTTGGGAAACAGACACCATTAGATGTTGCTTAACTACTATTTTGGGGAGGGGGAATGAAATATTATGTTATATTCAAAGACTAAAATGTTTTTCTAATCTATATCTTGGACCCTCAACAACAGAGTAGTTATAAATATGCAGTTTTATCTACTCAGTACAGAGAAGACAGAATATGCTGGGTTATTGTGCACTGGGGAGACTGTCAGCTACAGACTTCCAGATGTGAAATTATAATCGATTCATTGTATAAATTGTTATCTGGGGATGAAGGGTCACGTCTCTGTATAACATGAAATGAGATCTTTCATGGTTTCCTAATAGCATGAGTGATTTAATATATATGAACAAAAAGTTGGGTGTTCTTGTTTCATTTTTCAGGAGGAAAAATCCACTGAATCTAGTGAATCTGTACTGATGAAAAGTTGCCTTATGCTGAAAGTGCAGCTTCCTTTTCCTTAAAATGGTCCTCAGACTTGCTTTAATATGTTTTTTTCTTTATGCACAAAATGTTAAATAAGCCACTTTTGCCAATAACTTTAGCAAATTCTTTGACCTGACGAGTCAAACAAATCTTATGTCATTGATAGCTTGGGAGCATCCAGACGAAAGGAAAATGTAGGTGATGTTTGGTTGGGAACACTTATAAATCCTAATGGGGTTTCTGCAGAGCTCAGGATCTGTCATGTCAGATACACGTATACCAAGTATTTAAATGTTTTGTAAGTCTAGCTAGGAAAAATGTAAACATTTGTAAACAAAAGTGTTTTAAAATTGAGTCTAATCGATTTAGCTTGTGTATCTATTTTGGGGAAAGTTGAACCCACTTTCCGGATTACATGGATCGTAGTGACTAGAGCGCCATTGACTACACATCAGTGCACATGAGAAACTTGCGTGTGGACATCTATTTGTCACAAACTGTCCTCAGTTCACAGGTTGCTCCACACTAGTGGTATTAGTAAGGAGAGGAAAAGAATTTGACCGTGTTGTAAATTTAGAGCAAAGTATGCTTCCTTTCGGTGTACCTATCCTGACAGCTTGAATCCATGGTAAGCACAGAACTGAGACTCTACTCCTTTACCCAAACATTTGGGTGGAAAAGCAAAATATTGAGTACAGTTATTCTTACTTTCTGCAAGGAAGAGTGACCTAGTCTATTGTGAATTACTATAGTGGTGTGATATTCTGCTCCTGTCTAAAGTATATTAATAAATTAAATTGCTATAATAATGATATTTTCTTTGAAGAAACATGAAACGGACACTTCTGTTTGATGTAATTAAAGCATTCCATACCAATAGGAAAGGCATAATTTATGGTTATTTTATTTAATTTCTGTTGTTTCAATATCATATATAGAGTATAAGTGGCAAGGCACCGGAAGTAATTTCATACAGGATATTCAGCAAGCAAAGAAATAATGATTTGCTCTCTCTCTCTCTCAAGTTAAAAACTAGTTTTTGATCTTGGAAAATCATCATTTCAAAAACAAAATATAGGAAAATAAATTACCTCCTGAATGATCTGTTTTGCTGGGAATCCTGTTGTAAAGAAAACAATTTTGGTTCTATGTACTTGGTTATAATCCGCAAACTAACCTTGAGCTGAGTAATTGTATATATTGCAGTCCTTTTTTTGAGAATAAGAAAATTTTAATTCATAAAAAATATGCAAAAAACCCTGTTAATTTATTTGCTATGACAAGACCACTTAGTATTGCTAGATTTTATATCTACAGAAGTATTTCAAATTAGCAGCTTTAAGTACCAAAGAAAACCACGATTCTCTCAGAGGTGCATTGAGCTTCATGTTTTTATTATAATAGCTAGTTAACACAGACTGGGAGTTCTCCTTAAAACCAAACATCAGTATTAAACCAAAACCGAGGATATAAATATGTCATACTTTAGAGTGCTGAACTCAGTGCAGGGATCTGTGGGTGAAATTCCATGTTCTTACCTGTATCAGAAATTAAGCAAATAGTTCTTTGCTTTCAAATAAATAGATCTTTAACAGCAACAGTTAATCTGTCACTAAATGTTCCTTTTTTAATGATTACTTGTATTAGTTTATAACATAATTTTAAAAACCTTTATCTTTCAAGCATAAATTATAACTTTACATCATTAGGTGAGGTTTCCACATTCTTGAATAACCAAGCAACAGTAAACCAGATATGATAATCTTTTATTGATGGCTATGGAAGCTGAGGTTTGGCAAGAAAATGGTATATATTGTGTAGGTGACTTTTTGAAATTCTCTTGCTTTTTTATTTATTTGTTTTCAAATTTATCCATCTATTAAAATAGTAAGGTGCAGTTGACATAGATTTGTAGCAGTATTCAGAAAGAAGCTTGTCCATATGCCTTATCAAAGCTTCTTTTTCGTATGAAATTAGATTCTGATGCAATAATATTTTTCACCAGAAAGTAGTAACATCTCTGTAGCTCTTTGGCGATGGGTATACCATATTACCTGCTCTGGTGTGTGCTTCCCTTTCAGGTTTATCTATCCTGTTCCAGTGTGCTCTGGAGTCATGCTTAGTGTCAGTTTGGCCACTGACATGTTTAGAACATGAAGGAAATAGTAGCCAGAAAGATTTTACCAAGTGTCATAAAGGTCTGGTTATAAAGACCTGTAAACCGTGAGGTAAGACTCTGCCCCTGATAGGAAGTGCCTGATAGAAATGCAAATCCCCCTGAAAGAAATGCAAACATATACATATTTGCAAATAACCACAACTGACCTTTTTGTTTTGTAGTTTTTAGTTTTGACCATATTATTGACTATTCGAAGAGCATAATTCTTAAAAAATGGCAGCATACCCCCAAAAGAAAACCTACTAAACACTCACACTGCTGCACATATGAAGGAAAAGGTCACAGACTCACAGAATGGCTGAGGTTGGAAGGAACCTCTAGAGGTCATCGGGTTCAAGTCCTCTGCTCAAGCAAGGTCACCTAGAGCCAGTTGCCCAGGACTCTGTCTACACAGCTTTTGAATGTGCCTGGTCACCCTCACAGTCAAAAAGTGTTTCCTGATGTTCATATGGATCCTCCCGTGCTTCAGTCTGTGTTCATTGCCTGTTATCCTGTCACTGGGCACCAACGAAAAAAGCCAAGCTCCGTCCTCTCTTCACCCTCCCTTCAGATATTTGTACACACTGATGAGATCCCCCCTGAGCCTTTTCTCCATGCTCAACAGTCCCAGCTCTCAATCTCAGAGCTGAGATGCTCCATTCACTTAATCATTTTAGAAGCCCTCTGCTAGACTTCTCTAGTAGCTCCACATCTCTCTTGTACTGAGGAGCCCAGAACTGGACACAGTACTCCCTGTGTGGCCTCAGCAGTGCTGAGTAGGGGGAAGGATCACCTCCCTTGACCTGCTGGCAACAATCCTCCTAATGCAATCCAGGATACAATTAATCCTCTTCACGACAAGGGCATGTTGCCCGGAGATAAGTACTCAGGACTGGCTATATATGTTGTCACCTCACAGAAATTTCCTCTGAGTCCTTCTCCAGTTCTAAAATATAAGTATTCATCTGTCTGGGTTTTCAGATCAGAAAGTCTGAAATAATCCTTGGGCTACATGAGAAACCGTGAGAGGGGGATATCAGCAGTGTATGGATGAGAGTATGTCACCCTGCTTTGAGGTTTGCAAGAGGACATGTTGTCGTGTTTCAGAGTGAAACGCCTGCTGGGGCAGTGCTGAGATACACAAGAGATGAGGGGCCCAGACCTGGTGCAATCTCCTCCTCACCATCCTGTGGAAAAAACCTCACTTGTGCAATTGCTCAGTGTGTGTCCAGCATTGAAGTCTAGCTCACACTGGGTGAAAACAAGCCAGCAAGAATGTGAATGAAAAACCAGTATGTGTACAAGGGTTGCATGGATCAGCGCTTAAGGCCATATCACAATCCCATTTTATTCAGTTGTAGAAATGTATATTTAGACATTAATAATAATATAATTGTAGAAGTGTCTTTAAGCATACCTTTGTGTTCACCCCTAATACATATTCACTTTCTTAGCTTTAAATTTGTGCTTTGGTATCCATGATAATAAGGCATATACCTAAAATCAAGGACGCGTATGAATGCCTTTCTAAGGAGACACTTTCCTAAATTTGGGCTGTTATTTATGTTGCGGTGGTGTTCACTTGGGGTGCTTTGCAAGTGTAAGTGAATCTTTCTGCAAAACAAGGATAAGAAAATAAAAGGCTGACAGCTTTCCAAGGCAAACAAATCAACAACATTAAAGTGAGGACATAAGACTGGGTATTGTCGAGGTTTCTGTTGAAGGAGACTTTGGTTCTGAAAACATCTCATCTCAGCCAAGTAAAAGGCAAATTGTCTCCATCAGTGTGCTTTATTTAAGAGCACAGGGTCTGACAGATTGATTTAGTAAAAATCTTTGCTTCAGTCTCTGAGATCTTGGAGGATATAGTCTGCCCATCTCCACAAGTGCAAGAGAGGAGAAGACTCTTTGGGAGGGAGGGCAGCTGTGGCTGGGCAGCTGGTGAGTGCTCTGGGGCACACAGGTGGTGTGAGCTGTGTGGTGATACACCTGGAAGCGTCTTGGCGTGTGTCCTGTCCACTCATTGTTTACTGGAGTCCAGGAATGTGCCTCTAGTTTACCTGGAAAATAGAAAACTTGAATGGTGGCATTCCACCTCTTGCTGTGTAAGAATTACAAAAAAAATCAGCACCCAAAGAAAAAAGGTTATTAACTGCTTTAAAATAATTATTGTGAGTTTAGATTGTGGTATCAGGTTTCTAATTTTATTGTTATACTGACCTATGTTTCTTTTTCTACGCTCCTCCTTATTAATCAAAATTAAAATTCTAAGCTTCATCCCTTAGAAAAGTTCAGTGACATGTGACCCATCTAATATTTAAAAGGTTGCCATGCCAAGACGCTACAAAAGGGTTTTTCTAATAGACCAGAACTTCTGAATTATTCTACAGTCCAACATTGCACAACCCTGCAAATTGCAAGTTCCTATAAGCTGCCTTAGCAGTGGATGTCAGTAAAAAAAAACCCAAAGAACAGGCATTTCATCAGTGCTTTATTCTACTCAGACAGTTTTCACAGATTTTCATCGGTGGCACAACTATTCATACATTTGAATTGATCATGGTAATGCCTCTGTGCACTGACAATTGATACAAATGAGATAAAAAGGAACATTTAGTCACCAGATGATAACTTCTCTATTTAAAATTCTCTCCTAAATTAAATGGGACAATAACTGTCAGGAATTAATACTGAAAGGGACTAAATCTGTAGCTGCCATTATGTGTTAAAAATACCCTGCCATCGACATTTTCACTATACACGTCAACTAAATCCACAATTAGTATTAGCTTTGAGGAATGATCTGACATGTGAATGGGCCATAGTATCAGGAAACACACCTCAAAAAAAATGAATAAGCTTCATAATGTTAATTTGCATTTAAATAAAATAAAAAAAAATATGGGAAATACAACAAAATGTAAGGTGTGGGAACCAGTGCAGAGCTTTCTGCTGAACTCTAAACCTGAAAATTGTGTCAGAGTAGATACAGTCTGCCATACTCTGAAGATAATATTCTCTTCTCTGACCTCCACCGAGTGGTCACACACTCTTTGGGCAGCACACAGAAATCTGTGAGTTTGGAGATTAATTGCATTGCCCAGGGAAATACATCAATATTATTTGTGAGAAATATGTTCTGGACAAATAGTTGAATGTCATATGACCATGTCTTGAATTTTTGAGTGCATAATACCATTTAATTATTTTTTAATGATGAAATTTTTAAGTTAATGATTCTGTGTTGCACAATATTGAGTTTCACATGAGATATTATTTCAATGGCATGTTTTTACAGACATGTCCTTTGTAACATTTACATTGTGATTCATTGAGGTCTTTAGTCCAGGTACTGAAAGAAGTGGACTGGCCCTCTGCTTAAATGTCGGTGCTCATTCCTTCTCTTTTCTCCAGTCGTTAATGCTGAGATTGGTATCCGTGTAGCTGTACAGTAAACCAGGCCAGGAACAGGTCTAAGATAAAAATAACCCACCAAAAAAGTTGGGGGGAAAAGCTGAATTTAACTCAGTCCAGTTTGTTGCATGTCTCCATAAGTGCTTTTGCTGGCTCAAGGGAGAGGGAACAAGGGACTGCAGCGAAATGAATAATGAGGGTAAGGGACTACACAAGTTTATACAATCTTGAAGTGTTCAGAGAGCCATACTGTTTGCCTTGGCAATCTGTTCTGAGTCCATCAATGCTATGCAGTTTCAGAACAAAAAAAAAGTTTTTAAAACTCCAGACTTTAATTAGAAAATTGCTAGAAGGAAATACAGCACAAAATGAATCACACTGTGACAATGAAGTTTTGTCTACTATTATGTATATTTTTTTATCCAGCTCTGTTAGCTTACATTAGCTAACAACATCTTCCTCTCCTTAAAAGAAATTGTCATGTGCAAATCATCTCAGGAGAAAAGGCAGTCATCAGTAAAGGGAAATTTATTTCCCTTAATGCAAAGTATCACTGTTTTATGATAAGAGCTATAGTGTTGAGCTCATTATATATAATATAACCCTTAGAAATAAAACAGTGGCATTCTTTTTGAGACAGACTGTTCACATATAATTTAAAACATAAATGACTGGGTAACATTGAAAGATGAATCAAAGACAAAATGCTATTCCTACTATTTAAGGCTGTATTTATGCTGCAGGGGGAGACTGAGCATTTTTTTCTATGGTGAAATAAAAGTGCATTTTTAAAAGCAGGGAAAAAGAACATGGGTCTGGGAGAGATCTCTTTGATCCTGAAGTGCCAATGCCTTGTTACAGCAGGCAGCATCATCATATAATCCTATCTGAAAAGGTATCAGGTTCCCACATCAGCTCCCTGCTTCCCTGCTTGAAAGTCTTTACCAGAATTTCACTCCTTTAACAGTCAAAACCTTCCAATTTTTCAACTCCACTTAATTCACCTAACCAATTAACTTACATGACTAGAGAATCCACATTTGTTTGTCAAAGACTGGATTACACTGGATCTTGGAAATCTCATTTTGTCAGTGTTTTGCCACCTCTAAGATATATTCTTAATAAAGAAAGGTAATACAACATGCTATGGTAGCATTAATTGCTAATTCTGGCTTTTCAAAACCAGGCTTTGCTTGGCAAGCTGAAATAGCAGTCTAAAATGACTAAAGGTTCCCTTCCTTTCACATCTCTTGGTGGGATATTCAGGGAGTTCAGTGGAGAAAGGCATGGGTGTATTTTTCTTTTTCCCCAGTGGAAGCACCTGCACTTGGCTGACAGTAGACCTGCTCCTTTCTATGTTGTTTGTGTTTTGCGTTCAAGTGGTAGATGGGATGCTGACACAAAGATATCACAGACTCACCTTTGAATTTTGTTAATTTTTGAATCTGTAAGAAAGACTTACCAGGGAGCATTCCCAAAGTTAGTAAAGATGAGGCCACATTGGTGGGGTGGGAGTAGAGCCATGAGGGTATGAGCTGTGGTGTGCTACTTGCCCTTGGGGCCAGCCAATAGTCCATGATCTGTTTTATTACCAACTACAAATAATCATAGTCAAAAGGACTTGGCTGTAAATTTTGTTCTTATTCCCAGACTAGTGAAACAGCTCACTTTTTGTTTACTAGACCATACACACCATTTCTTTTTATCTTGGTTTAATAGGAACTCACCTGAGCTCGTCTTAATAGTGTGTACAATGTTACAGAGTCTCAATACCTGTCACAATGAGAATCAGTTGATGCAGTGGTGTCCTCGGTGAAAAATAAACATCTTTTTTAGCTAAGACATCACAGCTGTACTTTCTCAAACAGTGCACAACAGTTCATGCATTCTGTGCTTGTGGAATGCCATGCAGAGATCAGAGTTTCCTTAGAAAAGTTAGTTACTCAAAAGGGATATGATTTTTTAAAACAGACCTATAGTTACTTCAGTATTGCGTTAAATTTCCTATTAGTTTTCTCAGTTGTTGGCTATTAGTCCAATAAATCATCTAGAATAATTTTTTTTTTTCACTTGACTGGATAAAATATTCAAAATTCTATAGTCTAAAGATTTACAAAAACATATAATAACTTCGGTTTATCAAGACGAAAGTTAAAACGTCCTTTTCTGTGAACAATCCTGACAAAATGAGTACTGTTCTGAGCAAACAAAGTTGTGGGTGTAACGCAAGTCCAATTTACATATAAAATTTATTCTATATTTGCAAAATTATCTTTGAATAAAAAGTATGTTGCTCGTAAGACCTTCTTACTTTTTGGGGACATCCCTATCTTCATTTTCTTATTCAATGGTCTGTTTTTTCTGTTCCTATGTGACAGTAATCTTACAGAAGTATACTACCTATAGCTGCTAAAGCATTTCATCTAGTTTGAGGAGATTGTTAGAATTCTCCCCTCTTAGAACAAGCACTGTTTGGTACATTCAAAATACTGCATTTTGAACTAGAATAAAAGCTACCTGTTGTGCAAGCAGCAACACCATTGTGAGGTGAAAAAAACTTCCTTTGTTTTCTGTTTTTATGTCAGAAGTGGAATTAACAGCAGTAGTAACAGCAGTCCTACTCATGATACTGGGAATTTGATTAAAATTTTGTGGCAGAAAGTGAGTATAACACATAGCTGAGTTTAGCCAACTGGTACTGACTCACTAATTCACACTTCAGCACTCTTCCTCACTTGTGAGACAGACATATTTAATTTCAAAGTGGTTTGAAGTGTTTAATCAGAAAAATCAGAAATTCTCAACTAGAGCTGTTCCAGCAAAGTCTTTATAATGTAGAATTCAGCAAGAAAAGAAAGAAGTTCCCAACTGACACTGCTACTCTTTCCTTGTAAGCCCCATTTTATCTTTCTTTTCTGTTTTAGACACAGGAAAGCCGAAAAGTCTTCCATTTGATTAGTATATAGAAAGCACATGAGCTGGATGTACATTGACATTGGCTTGACTTTCTGAAGCTAACTGAAGAGGAGTGACAAGAATGGTGGAGTCAAAATCTTCTTGGTGGTCGTGGTGGTAGATATTACAGCAGCCACAAGTAGTAGCTTGGGAGGTTCAGGATGCAGATTAGGGAAGAAAATCTTCACTAGGAAGGGACTTCAGCTTTGGGAAAGGTCTTTGAGAGAGGCAGGGAGCCTCCATTCTCAGGGTTTCCAAGACTTCACTACGCAAAGCCATAAATGAACCAATCAAGTTCTGTCAATAATCCTGCTCCAAGCAGAAGAAGTAGATGCAATACATAAATAATTAGTTTAGTCCTATCAAATGCCCATCTTAGCCTTTCCAACCTAACCCATCTAAAGGCAGATTTTGGAATTTCAAAAAGTACTGGTATGGATAGTACTTGTATGTTGCAGGCATATCTGTGTTCTTGATTATTTTTTGGTCTAAGCATGTTTAAATAAATTTTAACTTATATGTTACCAAAAATTTTAGATGTTTTAGAGAGATCCACAGACAGGATAATTTATCATACTGAGAAGAGAATGGGAGGATATTAATTTCTACCTAATTTTAGACTTACAAGAGTTAGACTTTTGTGTCTAAGACAGCCAGAGCTGTATGTTAATCAGCCAAGAGAAGAGAGCAGCTTGTGAGGATATACTGGATTTCCTAAGATAATTGTCTAAGAAAGGGCAAGTGAATCACCTGAAAATGTGATTTCTCTTCATTATGGAGTTTCCAAGATGACTTAGACATAAAGCTTTTAAATGCCTAAACTAGGGCACATGAACACAGGGCTTGTCACGGTGTGATTGGAAATATTTTTATTTTATACAACAAAGCATTAGAGGAAATCAAGTAAGGCTACAGCTTAATATCCTAATTCAAACCTTCATAACCTCAATATTATGTTTTGGGATATCTGATGTCAGTGCTTTGCTTTTAAACATGTTGGAAAGAAGCTTTAAATTATTACTATGTTTGGAGGTACAAACACTACAAATCATTTCAGCTGCTTTGATCCTGATTTTTTTTCCCTATGACGTCTATCACAGAAATTCTGAAGAAAAAATAGAAGGGGAAAACTTAATGGCTGAAACTGGCATTATTTTATGTAAGCATATATTGTATAATAATAGCAACAATGAAAAACAATAATGCTGACAACAACTCTCTTTTATGATAAAGCATCTTGCACGTTTCTTTGACTAAATCCAAGTTAAACTTTCCCTTGATCAATTATTCAACAGATTTCATGAAAGGAAGGATTCTTTACATATTCTCATTCTGCTGTAATGTAAGTAACCTTGATCTTCATTGTTGTATTTTGGTGACTTGGTCAGTGGCATGATAATACATTCAGTTTTAACTGATGTCAACATAAGCAGATTACTCCTCAGATTTTCATTGTTGTTACGCCCCTCAGAGCTCTAAGATACAAGAGATGAGATGATAATATCTAGGTTGAAGCATACATCATGGAGGCAATGTTGAGTTATGTGAGAAACAATGAACATTTGATCTTCATGAAGACAACAACTTGACAAGTCAAGAAGAACAGTGAAAATGAGAGTCACCCGGCCATTTTTGCTGTGCTCTAATAAATCCATTCGCTGCACTGGAATCAATCACTCTCTTTAAATCATTGACCTGCATCTCAGTACTCAAGTGATGCACATCTATAACATAACTATAGAATAGTCAATCTTGGTCTAGCTATTTTCACCTTATAAGTGAAAAAACAAGTTTAAACAGTACCTGCAATCAGCAGGTAACTGTGCAGTTAAAGTTAATTTTGCTATGGCAGTGACAACATAACTGAAACAGGTTTCTAGGTATTCTTGCTTGGTCAGTATTGAAATGACTTGTTAAAATTCTACAGGGTCCAACTCTAGTTATTATTCTATATCTATTACACCAGTCTATTGAAAGTTTTCAGGGATCTTCAGGATTACAAATCCAAACCTGGTGTGAAGAATGTATAGGCCCTGCTGCCTAATGAAATCTTTTTTTAGATGGTGAGTACAGGTTTTAGTCCCATTAAGAAAATTTTATTGCGGATCTTGGTGTATTGCACTGGCATATCTCATATGTGTTAGGTAGACATTTGGCATATATATGCAAGTGTTGCAAAGTAGGCAGCTGACAGAGCAAAAGCACCAGAAGAAGGCAGTTTGTTTTGATTTGCTGTATCTTAGCCATCTGGGGAGTGAGGTACTAATAGCAGAAATACAACTAAGGCTATTTAAAGAATCTTACAGCAACTAGTGTAAAAGTACAAACCTGCTAGGCACAGCTATTACTGTTTATTGATTCCTTACAGAAAGATTTACTTTCAGCGCTTCTGAACTAAACTTCTGGTTAATATAAAATGCCTTGGTCACATTCGCTGAACATTTTCTTATTTCCTTCTGAAGGGTTTGGCTCTTATAGTTTTGGCTTTTGGGTCCATAGATCTGGGGACAATGGATTATTACATGGATTATGTTAGGTTGTTGTTGTGGTATGTATGTATATTACTGAATTAATATTAATTAGTGTTATTGTTGTATGCAGAATCCTATCTAGGTGAGCAGTTTATTCTAAGAGGGACAGTAGGGGATGCTCATAAGCAAAAGATAAATCCCAGTGGGAGTTACAGTGACATAAAAAAAGCAAGAAGCAGAATTTTCTCTACCATTTCATTCAGGAACATAATGTAAATTTTTGATAAAAAGTGAAAAAAGTAAGAGCAGGAAAATAAAAATAGACTTAACGTGTCTGATCTTTTTGTAATGAAGATTTGTGTTGAAGTCTACAGTATTTTTGAGATGGGGTCAGAACTACACTGCACAGAGCAGTGCAGAAGAGTATGCAAAAATATAGGCTAACAACTCTGAGTCTGGAAACCTCCGTCATTACCCCCTCAGTCACAGCAGCACATTAAGCTGTTCTGAGATTCAGGGTGGGATAAAATAAGAGGAAAAATAGATTCAGAATGGGATAAAATAAGAGGAAAACTAGTCAGAAGACTGGGAACATAAAAGAAGTGGCAACTGGCTAAATGGTGCTCTTCGGAAAGGGAATGGTGCACAGAACAGATCAGGTCTAGTAGCCTTTTTAAGCACTGAAATAAACTGTGAGTTTAAAGGATGAAGCAGGTGGGGCACAAGAAAGAGAATTTTGCCCAAAAGAAACAACTCCTGGGTTTGGTTTTTTTTTTTTTTCCACAAGGAAGAGACTGTTTCTGAACATTTTCTCATAAGAGAAAAGAAGTAACCAAGGCCCATGCAAGAAAGAGATTTAATATGGCTCCATGAACAAAAGCTAGCTTATTCCCAATGAGAAAAAAAGTCTGACCAAATACAATACCTTCCTAAATAAAGAAAACAAGGTTACTGTATCTTTGCTTCATCAATTCAATCATACAGACACAGAATTCAGTAAGAATTGAATTATTTTTTTCATTCTCTGTCTTGTCCAAATAAAAAGGTGCCATATATCTTAACTGCAGCCCCTGATAGTATATATATCTGCCCTTGTTATAAGGTGTAGTTTTATACATAGATGCAAAAGGTTAGAGCACAGATTTCAGCAAGTGACAACATTTTCCTTTCCTGCCTTGCAGCTAGCAGAAAGATTGCCTTTGAGAAAATTACTCATCCTCCAAGTTTGTGGCTGTGGAGTTCCAGTGTAATTCTAGTGATTTTAACACATACTCTAAATTAAAAATATCGAGGATTTTCTTTCAAAAATGCCTAGTGGAGATTACTTGCAAGGACTATTTTTGCCTTATCTTACTACTTAGTATTATTTTAGCAAATAACTGGTGCAAACAGGAGGGAAAGGAGATGTGCCTTTTATGGCCTGTCTGGCTGATTGACTGGTAAGTGCTGTTGAAATGTGTTGTGTTAACTTCATGAGTGAACTGAGCAAACACAAATTGTCAAGTCAGTTAACGTTTGCTGTTCCCATAGCTCTGACTTCCAGCCATGACAAACACTGTCACTGTATTGCCTGAGCTTTACTTTCACCTTTCCAATGAAAAAGGAGTGCATATGTTATTCTTGCTCACCTACTATGCTAGGGATCCCTGAAAAGTGAGAGAAGTGTTGGTGGTGGCAGAACATCCCTGGCATCTCTGAGATGGCATGTGAGTTTCACTTCTTATTAAAGTCCTAACTAAAACTGTAAGTTGCTGCCTATCTGCACAGTGAAAGAGAAAATGAAGAACCAGCAAATCTCCAGCTTGCATTCAGCAAAGGAGTGTCCTGTCATACTGGCAACTCACAGTGCTCTTAGAAAATGACCTTGGTTTAGAGAAAGGCTGGACAACAGCTATTTCTTCTTTAGAAGTAGTTTAACTTGTAGGGGAAACAAAGCTTCATTTCCTTAATAATATCAAAGGAAACAAGCTTCCAGAAATTCTGGGAAATTTTGTGCCTTCTGTTATAGTGATTTGTCTGTATTTGCCTGAATGTGAGTTAGTGTCCTGAAGGGACAATTTTAGCATCAGTGTGTTCAAGGTAATTGTACCATGTTGTCAGTATAGACCTCTGAAAAGAACTTGAAATCAGAAATTTAATCACAAGTATTTGAAAACAGAAGTTTGATAGAAGTGTCTATGTCCTGAAAACACACATGAAAGAGTCAAATCAGAATCATAGAATAATAGAATTATAGAATGGTTTTTGTTGGAAGGGACCTTAAAGATCATCTGTTCCAACCCCCCTGACATGTCAAGGGACACCTCCCACTAGACCAGGTGGCTCAAAGCCCCACCCAGCCTGGCCTTAAACACCTCCAGGGATGGAGCTTCCACAACTTCTCTGGGCATCCTGTTCCAGTGTCTCACCACCCTCACAGTAAAGAATTTCTTCCTAATATCTAATCTAAATCTACCCTCTTCCAGTTTAAAACCTTTATCCATTGTCCTGTCACTACACTCCCCGATAAAGAGTCGCTCCCCATCTCTCCTGTAGGGCCCCTTTATGTACTGGAATGTAGAGAAAATTTTAGTATGGTTTACGTTTACATTAATATTTGTGTCACTGTTTCATGCTAATCTACTTTTATGCTAAAAAGCTTATTTATCCTCCTCCAAAGAAGTAATTTAGTTTTATCTAACAAGTTTCCTTCTTGGAGAGAAGCTTTGCAAGAGTTCCCTTGATAAAACTAATAATCAACCTGGAGTGAAACTCGAGAGTCATGCTTGAAAAAGACAGGTTGAGCAATAAATAGAGAAAATAATAGAATATAGATTTCACAGTTAAAGGATCATCTCTTTAATTAGGAAGACTTAGCACTGTTAGATAATGGGTGGCAAAGAGAAAGTGAACAAACCACATATTACTCAGAAGTAGCCTATAAATCTGTACAGCCAAGTTGTTTGGCTGATTAATTTCTTCCTCAGCACTCTGTGTTACACTAAGCAACTCACAGCCTTCCTGCAAACTACAAGCTTTCTTGGAAACGTGTTTTAGTACTGTTCTGCTTTTTTACTTCCGTATTACTCTCAGACATCTTTTAAAAAATTGACTGTATAACATGTGCACTCAATTGTCACCAGAAAGGCAAGGGAAGTTAAATTGTTCTCATTCTGAACTACCACTGGGCTACCACTAATTACAAATTACTCCGTATTGCAGTTCCATCAGATTCATCTGGCACCCAAAGAAAAATGTAAATACTTTAACCTGTATATAAGCAGGATGTTAAAACAAAAAATAATTCTAGTGTTTAGTACAGATGTGTCCAATTGTAATGATTCAATCTTTTTCAGAGAATCAGTGTAGGCATGCAATTATGTCAATAAACCCCTTGTTTGATCTGAGGTTTTCTGTAAGATTGGCTCATTTCCCTATAGCCACGTTGTATCATTTATATGACTAAAAGGGACAGTAACTTGTGAAATACATGTTACTGAACACACACTTCGCATACACCTTCAGTAAATATTTGAACATTTCAGTGAAAACAGACTTGCTGTGATCATTTGTTATCCAAATTCTTGATGAAAGTAAGAAAAGCCTAAGAATACCATCACATTCAAATTCACATTAATTTTGAAGGAATAGTCTTGCTCCATTTCTTTGTGCTTCAGATGTTAACCCCATCAACACATGCAAAAGCTGTTCACATGGGAAGTGATTCCAGCTACAGGTAGTGTGCAGCATGTGTATGCTCCATTGCGCTCATTTTTTTTTACATGTTAATCCTTCTGCCTATAACAGCTATTGTTTCTCTTGTTTAGATCGCCCAAATACTGCACACCATTGTGGCTTAATAATTACCATTGACACACAACTAATTCAGTTTACCAGTCCTCTTCAGTTACTTCTCGGCCACACTTTCTGTGTCAGACATGCTGCTCTTTGACAGTCATGGCGTAAGCGCAAACTGCTATGACTGAATCATTATGTGTTAATTTATAATTTAGATGTTGTAGGAAGAGACTTTTTCAAGACTTTTTAAAAAATCTGTGAAACACAATGATTTTTTTCTTGTTGTGTACTGTAGAGTTTCCATCAGACGATGCTATATCTAGTTTTATTTCTTTATTAAGTTTTTTTAAAAAAAAGCCTAGGTGTCTGTAACAGGTTTTTATTACGAAAGGTGGCTACACACTAATGGTGTGAAGCGGTGATGAATGAGGAAATTGTTGCATTTTCAGGACAAAATTGGGATTCACAAAGCTCCTCTGTATTGTTCTGGCATAGGTGGAAGAGACTTAAAAATTGATAATGTACACCAATCTGCATATGAAGAAGTTTATTGCTCTTTATGCGTAATTCTACACAGCTCTCTACCACAGGTTCAGAGGGGCTAGTGAAAGACTGCTCTTTCCAGTCCTGAACAGCAATATATGTAGCAGACCTACAAGAGAATGAGAATGTTACCTGGGGAAAAGTGACGAAGTTCAGCATCTCTGGTAGAGTTAAGAAAATCTTTGAAAGAAATTATTCATTAGTCTTTGCTAAGTGCTATGGTTAATGTGTGTGAGTGAATCTAGCCTCCTACCTCCTCTCTAAAATAGAAAGCCTGAAAACAAATAAAACACCAAAGAAAAAATTAGGTCAAAGTAATTTTAGGATCATGGAGCAAAACTGCAAATCCACTTTAATTGCATGATATTGCATTTAACTGCAATAGCAACAGAACACAAGCACACTGAAGGGGAGGGCAAGTGTGTTTGGGATGCTGGGTCTGTGTGTATTGCTGTTAGGTAATGGAGTCATTCTCAAACACAGTATATGTCGAGCTGTACTGTACATTATTTATTTATTACTAACTTTGGAGATAACTAAGTAGTTGAACAACCTTGCACCTCAGATCTCATAAAGGGAGGTCTATTTACAGGGGCTACTAAGCTTAAAAGAATAGCAAAGCACATTCAGTATACGCTGAATGATGATCACTGAGGGGAAGCATGAAGAGGGTAGGGCTTTTATATTCTTTTGGCGCCATTAATTTTAATTTGAAGCTTGGGTCTGAAAGGCAAATTCAAAAGCGCACATAGGACTTTGCAAAAAAGTTCCCTTGGAGCCTGAACCTACTCAGAACAACGAAGGCTGAAATGCTGAACATTAAATAACTTGGAGATTTGAGCTGATGCAACCCCATCATTCAGCTGTATCCCAGCCTGCCCCTTCCATTAAGTGCTTAGGAACACCATTGCTTGGCACGGTGCTTTAGAAGAAATGAAAGATGTTCTATGCCATATGAGCAGGAAGCTGTGGGGCCAGGAATGTCACCACCCTTTTTTAGAAGCACTGCATGAGAGTATATGAGTCTACTAGTGTGTGAATTCAATTACTGGACTTTGCCAGGTGTAGTCCCTAAAGCTGATGAAGCTGTGCCTACGCATTCCTAATCCGCTGCTCCCTGCCTTCAACGCTCGCTTGTTGCACATAGCTTGCATGGACAGGAACAAGGGAGGAAAAAGGGAGTAGGACAGAGGAAAACCAATGTCTGTAGAATAGCACCTACGTGTTCAAGTGAATAAAATGGTGAGTTAACAACTTCTGTGGACAGTAGGGATCCAACAACTTAGCCCTATAATAATCTATGTGGATAATTTCATGTATCTGGACATTACCAGATGCATTATCTCAACTGCTAACATATGGCACTAAGGTAATTTATGTACCAGCACTTTTATAACAAGAATTTAGACTTCTAGCATTTCATTTTCCTGCCCTGTGAGAGAAGAAAGATGAATCTCGACAGTTTTGACTGATGAGTCAAATAACTGTAATGAATCAAACTATATTTCTAGCTGCCAGATACAATGTGCTAACTATAATGTTACTGAATAAAACTATTTTGGTAAAAAAACAGCAAATAAAGGAACTGGAGCTGCTCTTTTTACCTCTTTGGGCTTACCATCATGGAGAAAGAGAAGTCTCATATGTTTATACTCATGCCATTCTTAGCATCTCGGCTTGTTCCTCTGTGTGTGTATACAGAGGGTTTTTGATTAGCCATAAAAATATTAATTCAAGAGGAGGCATCTAACTTCCCACTTAGCTCACTGGGAACTGCCATCTAAACAATTTTCAATTTTGAACAATGTTTTTTTATGAAATTCATCTGAGTTTGTAACAGATGAGAATAAAATATGCATAAAGATAAGCACTTATTTAATGTGACATCATTTTTAGTTTTAGTTTTTCCTGAAAAAGTAAAGAAATTTAATTTTATATCAAAGTGAATGTACTTTTTCTGGTTTTATTGACTAATAATGTTTGGTGCATGAACCAAATAATTAGTTATTAATATATGTCTTCTTCAGTTGTGTGGTACATATTGTGTGGTACAGTGTAGAGAGAGAGCAGTGTCCCATGCCATTTAAAGGGTCCATATTGCCTTTAGAACCATTCAAAGACCATATTGGCTTTAGAGCAGAGCTAAGGCAGATGTGTAGATGAATAGTCAATTCTGAGCCATAATTATGTCTTTGTTGATATACAACTGTTGAATAGTGTAAATAATCCACATAATAGAAACAAGAGTTAATGAAAGTCTTTCTTTGCTTGTTAGAAGCAGTTGCCAAATAGTTTGATAGGTGAAATACTCTTATGATTGGTGGATATTTCCCTACAAATTCTGTATAAATAAAATGCATACATCTTTATCACTGTAAGTAGATCCTCACCTGTCTCCTTCTTCCTCAAGAAGCCCAACACTTCACATGAGGCTTCATATTTTGGTCCAAAAGACAGTGTGGAAAATAGAAGCATTTAATGAGGTGCGGGGGTGTAACGCAAGGGTACAAATGTTTGTTATGATATTTGTGTCCAGCCGGCTCCAACCGGCCCACCCTAGGGGACAGCTGAGCCCCCCGGCCACACTGGTGGCCCCCTCTGTGATAATGAATTTTATAAAGGGAAGCAAATGCCTGACGGAGAGAGGAGGAGGGAGGGAAAAGGACTGAGAAACAACAGAAGGAACACCAAGGTCAGAGGAGGAGGAGGGAAGGAGGTGCTCCAGGCGTTGGATCAGAGATTCCTTGCAACCTGTGGAAGGGACCAGGCAGAGCAGAGGAAAAGTGTGAGGAGGGAGGAGAAGTGGGGGGAAACTGCTATGTACTGACCATAAACCCTGTCCCCAACCTCCCTCGTGCTGCTCGGGGTGGGAAGAGGAGTCGGGAGGGATGTTAGGTCTGGAAAAGGGGGAAGGAAATGTATTGGTTTAATATTTGTCTTTTTGTTTCTCACTACCTGGATTAGTAATTACATTTTCATTTTAACTGGCAATAAACAAATTTTCCCAAGCTGAGTCTCTTTTTCCTGTGGTGTTAACTGGTAACTGATCTCCCTATCTTTGCCTCAACCCATGAACTTTCTTGCTCCTATTCTTCATATTTTCTCCCCCCATCCTGCTAGGAAGAGAGTGAGAGCAGCTGTGTGGGCATTTAGCTGATAGCCAAGGCTAACTCACCACAACAATATTCTCTAAAATATCATTTAATAGAGCTAACACAAGATGGAAAAAAAGAACAGGTAATCTTATGTACCTTCAGACACTGGGAATCCCAACTTGACCAGCATCAGATGGGCCTCCCATCAGGGCTGGCATGCAGCGCAGGTCCCGTCTGTGGAGAGGTTCGCCAGCATTTAGAGCTCTAATAAGATTTTCTTAGAAGAAAACAGCTCTGTTCATCATTTCTACTGTCAAGCAAAAGGATGTTCGAATGAGAACATGCTGCTTCACTTTTAGATATAGCCAAGGACTCGCAGGTGGTGTCATCGTTGGTGCCAAGTGAGAACTGTCTACAGGCTCCTCCATTAAATTTCTGAGTTTATCCTGTGGCCAAGGGATTTGTGCAGCACAGCACAGGCTTGAGGGCACAGCTATATGTGCAGGACAGCACGGGTCTGCACCTACTCAGATTAACTGTTCTGGGGATCACAAACTCCGTGGTGTACAGCGGTCCGGATCGCTGCCGCTGGTTGCTCATCCTGAATGCAGGATGTACTTGGGTGATGGAGTGTGGTGGGTCAGCGTTGGCTGACAGCCAAACCCAGCCAGCCACTCACTCGTTCCCCCTCCTCAGCAGGAAAGCGGGAGAAAATAGGTTGAAAATGTTCATGGGTCGAGACAAAGACAGGGAGATTGCTTACTAATTATTGTTGCAGGCAAAACCAACTCAAATGGGGGAAAATTAATTTATTGCCAATTAACGTAGATTTGGGTAGTGAGAAACAAATGCAAACATTAAAGCAATACCTTTCCTCCTCCCTCTCCCAGGCTCAACTTCACTCCCTCACTTTCCTCACTCCTCTCCTGTGGTGCAGGATGGGCTGGGGGCTGCAGGTGGGGAGTATGCAGCTGTTTCTCTCTGCCACTCCTTTCTTCTCACACTTTTCCTCTGCTCCAGCATGGTTTTCCCACTGGACCCAGCTGGAAGCAGCTGTGTCCAGCCTGGGGCAGCCCCTGGCCTCTTCTCATGGAGGCCACCACTGTCAACAGCTGGGTACCATCACCCAATACACAGATAGACCCTGAAGATGCATCTCAGTGTGCCCTCTAGCAGAACTCTGGCTTCTCCATCACACTGCAGCACATTTTTCCTGTGCCTGTGTATGTGTGCATCAGGTCAGACAGTTGTTTCCAGTGCATGGGATTGCAGCATGGGAGAAAGGCTTCAGGCTCAACCTTACCAATGGTGAAAAGCCACCACAGAGATGGTAGGTTGTTGTTTTTCTGGTGCTGCTTGTCACTGTGGATTATACTTCAGCTCTGAATTTCTCTTTGCACTTATTGTGCAGAATTTTTTTCTTGGTTTGTCAAAAGTCTAGATCAAAATAACTTATAATCCTAGCCCTTTTCCATTCACCATGTCTGCTTGTAATGTTATTTATTTTCTGAGAAAACATGTGAACACACATCAGGATTGTTTTCTGAAACAAAAAGCTTTTCTCAGTCACATCATACACGGACTTAATACACCCTCCAGCAATAAAGTAGCTGTTGATTATTGCCCTGCACAGTTGCAGCAGCCTCATTAGTTTCACTATGTAGCTTGCAGTAGTTTCACGCCAAATTAAAAATACAGGTCATTCAAAGGACTAATGTGAGATCAGCCTGCAGAACTTTGAAGCTCACCTGAATCCAGTAATTTATAAACATACAAAGCCACTTCATACTCTAACCAAAAGCAAAAATTCACAATGGGTATCATTAGGAGTGTTATTCTGTCTTAGCAATTAGGCTGTGGTTGACATGTACGTGATTATGAGAACGGGAAAAGTGATTTCTATTGTTTGCATGTTATTTAAATATTGAATGTTTATCCAAGGTTCCCCTGGTCATGGGAAATGTTAAACAACTGAAACGACTTATACTTTTAAAAATATTACTTACTAGGCATGAGCCTGATTTGAAGACTGCTGAAGTCAAGTAGTTCTTTTCATGGTGTGGAACACATTATTGGCCACGCTCAGTGTCTAGCTTTGGGTGAGATAGTACAAACAGGCACCCTCATTGTGATGATATTTTGATGGAATAAGATGGGTCATTCCTATACCCAGAATACGTTAGGACAGTGTTAAAATTATGATATCAGGAGCTTCCATTTGGAGAACAAATAGGATGATGAAGAATGGAGAGGCTCTGGTGCGAGCAGGTTGAAAGAGCTTGGCCTGCTTAGCCTAGTGAAGGGTCTCAGAGGGCATTATTCTTCTGTACAGGTAAACCAAAAGTATAAATCAGGTAGGTGGCCACTTGTGAATACTGTTGATGTCTCCTTTCACACATCAGTAATGTGCTATGGGGAGGTGGAGGGAGGCGGCATGAGCAGAAGAGATATGTCCTATCTCCTCCCTCCTTTGCATGAGAGATTTCCCTGCATGTCAGCATCACAACTTCTTGGCGTGTAATCCTGGCATGTGGGACTAGGGAGATGAGAAGCAGCATTCTGGAGACAGGAGCTAATGGAAAGCTAAAGTTCCCATAATCTTCCCTGATAAATCATCACCTGGGTAAACACCAAGGAGGGAGACCATCTGCTTGTGAAAAGGAAAAATGTTGGCTGTGGAAAATGTGTGAGAACTGATGAGAAATGTTGAAAGTCAGAATAAGATTGCTACTGAGCTGAAAAGTAAAGTTTCTGAGCACTCTGTTGTTAACACAATTTTATGTTTAGCTGTTTTAAGGAGGGAACTTAATGAAATTACGCAGAGGATTGTATGACTTGGCTACAGGGAACTGGTTTTAATTGCCCAAGATGTTCTTTCCAAGATTTCACAATCTGTTTCTAAGTGATTTTTCTTCTGATGATTGAAGATTGCCAGTTTTCAAAATCATACCCTAGTTGATGTAACTACACAAACAATTTTTATGTAGCTGTTTACAGGTTTCTTCTCAGTGTTATTTGCTTTACTCTTTTATCTTCTTTTCTCTGACTCAGTCTCTTTCTTCCTCTGTCATTTATACGAAGAATGTTCTCTAGCAGGCAAACACCTACCATCAAAAGACTTAAAGAAGCTGTTTTTCCAGTGATTGCCCACTACTGGAAAACTCTCTATAGATTTGAAAAGCTTAAGGACATTCAAATAATGAAACAATTGAAATGAAAGAATTTTAATTTAACAATACTTTTAATACAGTGCAGTGTTTTTTCTGCTTGCAGAAAATAACAGAATTTTACAAGTCCTCTGTATGGTTTGAATGTCTCAGAATGCGTTCTTTTCCTAAGATTTTGATGCCCTTACAAGGAATTGATATTTTTTTCCCCATTTGAAATCCATGTATAAATAGTCTGCTCCACCAAACAACTAAAATGCTAGAGCACAAGGGAGTCATTTAGATTTTAATTTGGTCAGATATATGCAGACAATACACCTGCCTTATCATCAAGGAGTATTAATCGAAGTAAAGGTGAATTTGCATCAAACTCATAATGAATAAAATGTAAACAATAGTTGCAAAGTATTTAATTAGCAGATTCATAATAAAAGGTTTTAATGGACTCTACATTTCTGAAGCTATGTGAAATAGAAAGTACTTACCAGAGGTAATAACTAGTTTAATTTCCTTCCATAAGTGTAACAGCCATTCTTTGCAAATTATTGTGCTTAGGAGCTGTGAACTGAGACCACTGAGAGGAAATGTCTCTTCAGTTTGGAAAGCACGTATATGAATATGTAATTCTGTCCAGGTGTGACCCCAAATCACTGAGATTAACAAGTATGTCCTCATTGACTTCGGTTGCAATGGTGCTCTCCATGACTATACATAGTCTTTAAATATATTAAAGATATAGCACAATATTAAAAAATGGTAATAATCCTCATCACCATCACTGTAAAACAGTAAAGTACTGAAATAAAGTAGTATAAGACTCCATAAAAAAATCTAAGCATCCAACATTTCAATAATGTTATATTCATATACATAGTCAGTCCTCTTCAACAGCATTGCAAGAAGTGTCCACAGTGTCATAAGACAGAAACGTATCTTTTTCACCTGTTAGAGAACATATATTTTTTCACCCATTATGATTCTATAGGTGTTAAGGATTTTAATGGGGTTACATGAATTCACTTGAGGCAATTATACATTTGAAGCTTCAGGTAATAAGGAACGTGTTAATTACTGGAGCAAATTCTAGAAAAAACCCAACTACTTCACAACTTCACAAACCCACTTTAATAAGTTTTATACAGCTATACTTAATAAGCATATATTAATGAGATTAAATTACTACATATAAATTAGAAGAAAAAGGCATTCTTAAATGAGATGAAAATGACTGATTTCTGTATCAATGTCCATTTTAGAGTTCCATGTAATCTCAATATATACGAGACTTAAAAACTGGAATAAAATACACAGCACACATATGACACATATATTATAAATCGAAGCTAAATGAAAAGAGAAATGCATTGTAAAAGGTCTCTTCCTAAGAAATCTAGAAGTATTAAGGTAGTTACAGTGTAATGGGAAGGCCAGATAACAGTTTGGGACAGATATTTGAAATTTTGCTCCAGTGGAGAAAGTTTAGCAAAGAAGAATTTGAACTTCTCTAAACATCTCTAAATGTGACTTTCTAATGAGCAAAAAATGTGATTCAGGTCTTTGTAAAGACATTTTTCTTCCTCAGGTAATATATAGGTAGTTTAACCGCCTCAACATTTAGACAAAATGGGATATCAGAGTGAAGGATTTAGCATCTTTGGTGATTTGTTTGTATGTTCCAGGAAAATGGTAACTGGGATCTAAAGGATACAGGAACGTTCATTTGCAGACTGCTGACAACTATCCCAATTTTGGGTATTAAAAAGGAATCAAGAAATTTACCAGGTGCTGAAAGAGCAGGACAGTCCTTAACTGGACTGGAAAGACTGGATGAAGAAACCCTGGAGGTTCATTCAAGCCAAAACATTCTGCTGCCACTCAACCCTGTGTTTAAAATTGCCACCACATCTCTCCTGCTTAATTCTGCCCTCAGGTTCTTCTTCTAGTCAAGGGGACTGGGTGCAGATATCACTTTCTGTGACTGCAGGTTAGGATTGGCTAGATCAGGACCTCTTTATTTTCAATAATGCCCACAGAAACCCTGAAATACCATGGTAAGAAATTCAATATAAGGACACAGATAAGAGAAAGCTTTGGGAAAGAACATGTCAATGTGCAGATGAACTAGCCCACAGCCCTCCAAACATCCTTCACTCACCACATTTTTCCGTATCTCATCCAGCTGAGCACTAGAATATTTCTTGCTTACATTGTAAATGATGTGAGAAGCTGAGGTGGTAAATTTGTTGTTGATAAGCAACTTGAATATTCAGAGGCAAGAGGCCAGTGAGAACCGAAACTTCAAGTTCCACAGAACTACTTTGGATGCAGCAGAAGGGCTAGTGAGAGCTATCTTCACCATGAATTTCTAATTTCTCTATTACTACTAATGAACTGTTCACCAGTCCTGAGTACAGCAAATTCCATTCCATCAGAGTATTAAAAAAATATGTAAATGAGATATGGAGACCTAATTAGAGTGCAGGAATTGCATGGTTCAAGGAAAAGTTCAGTTATGTATCGGTAATTACACAACAGCTCTTTTTCCTAACAGGCTAAAACAACTCCATTTCAGCATAATAAGTATTATAATTAAAACAGCTTTTCAAACTAATGATGCATGAAATATATAATAAAAAATGTAAAGTCCAAACATCTACAGGATTTGTTTAAAGACCCAGGAAGCATGCAAAACAGGAAAAGCATTATTTTGAGGCAGATAATGTAATAGCCTTTTATTTTTGGCAACAGAATGTTAATGGCAAATTCAAAATATTCAATGTCAAGGAAGCTTCTTGCACAGCTACAGTATGAATTTAAAATTTTATCTTTGTTCTTGTTCTTAGAAGTAAGGCAGAAAGAATTACGTAGATATGGATGCTGAAGAAGGGGCCTGGGTAGTTGCAATGGATGTTCAGAATGAAAGGTTTGCAATGATGAATTAAGTTTAATGGGCCAATTCAGTCTTTTCAATCATACCATTAACGCTAAGTACTGAAATACACATTTTCTCCTAGGAATTATTGTTCATTTTGTATCTTCCTGACTTTTGCTTCACTTATTGGAAGATTTTTTTTCTTCTCTAAAAGATGACATTGCAGCAGCCTAAAAAAATTGTAACAAAGCAGAAATAATTGTGCTTCCTAAAAAGAAAAAATGACTGAACAGCAGGGAAATAAACTTCTGGGTGTTGAATTATTTTTGCATATATTTAAATTATACTTATTTAAATTATACTTATTATAAATTATACACAGGAGTTCACTATCCTCCACTCCAGTCAGAACTTAATGAAAGCTTGATGCTGAGATCTTATAAAATGAAGGTTCTTTTCTTAGTTTGCAGTGCACCTGGCAGGATCAGACCCTGAAGTTATACCACATTTTCTTTCTGTTTTGTTTTTCTTGCAAAGTTCTCTTTGTTGATCAGACCACTGATACCAATGATCTAAAATGTGTTGTGTTGTATTGATTTTTTTCAGAGAGGAGAATGCCCTCTGACACACGAAAAGCTGAAAGAAAACAAAAATGCCAAGAAAAATGCATATAAATTGTCCTTTTCTCTGTGCTGCAGAAGAAAATTAGGAGAGTAGTTAAGTCCAAGATAATATACATATTACGAGATCTTGCGGGGATTTTTATGTTTTGTTTTGGTTTTTGTGGTTATTTTTAAACCTGTAAAGTTTGTTCCAGCTTCCTAGGAGCTTTCATTGCAAATCTGACAACAAGTTTGGACTGTCTGTGTAACACACAGAGTAAATCTTTCAGGAAAAAAAAAATCATTAGGCTTCAAAATAAATATTTGCTCTCAAAGGTTTGTGTAAGTAGTGTGCCCAACACATCAGCTTTTTGAGATTTTGTATCTCTGAGATATCTTTAACTGTGCTGAGCAATTATTGGAATTATAATGCTTCAATTATTCCTATGTCTAGGATTATGCATATGAGCCTGAATGAAGCAAAAAGGCCTGTTTTCTTCCCCTAACATGAATTTAATTGTGTTGATGTTGAAGATATGCACAACTGAATTATATTTGCTATGAGGAGATGAAAGAAACTTGTAAACCAAATTACTTCTGGATCATAACTGATGAGGCCAAATAATTCTATACTTAATTTAGCTTTATTTTTTTTTCCTCCAAGCTGTTTATCATGGGAACTAAACCTTAATTTTACATATTGGATTCCTTTTAATTTTATTCCTCTTTTAAAGAAATTTGTACTTTGAACTTCCAAGAGTCCACTAGCTGTGTGATGCAACACATCCATCTGCCATGGTTGTATGCCATCACATTTTTACGGCATGTAAATAAGAAAACTTAACCCAAGTTTTTTTTTTTTTTTTATAAAATTAATGCTTTTAGGATACTGTGTGATGATAATTTCCACCCCCCATAAGACTGCGAATTTGATGCTCAGGATAGCAGATGACAGAGTTTATTTCAGTTATTTACTGGTGCCATGAGTAATGTTTGAGACCATGTCATTTCCCTAACACTTCTGACATCAAAAGTCAATTTCGCTGCAAGACTATTACACAATTTGGCATAATGGAGTTTTTTTTTTTCCAGGTCTGTTAACTCCGCAGCTACCAGACTTGGAAGAAGGAGCAAAGAAGACTCTATTACACGTTTTTCACAGAGCCTATTTGTACTTCAGCTGCCAAAATATATCTGTAAAGTTCCTTTGGAATATTTTTAAATAAAATGTTTGAAAATAAATGTATTCTATTTCAATAGAAAATGAAAATACATCCAAATGTTTCACTAAAATCTGTATTTCTGTATGCACTAATGTATCAATGCCCATTTAAAGGAGTCCCCATCCAAGAATCTTCCTGAAGATACAGTGCTAAAAATTCAACAGAAATGTATGACTGGTTTTCAGGAAATTGAATCTATGCTTTTGTTAGTGCTCTCTGTGCTTTTTATCTGTGTACTTGAAAGCGTCAGGAGCAAGTAACTTAGACTGCTGTCAGAAAAGTGAAGGATATGTGGAATGATTTTAGAGGAAGTTATACTTTTGCAGAAGGAAAAAGTGATCTATGTCATGATGTTAATGACTGTGTTTCTCAGATAGTGATTCTTGATTACTTCTCATGAACCTTTAACCCAGTTCAGCCTTTTGACATGAATGGAATCTGCTGTTATTTGACTGCACCAACTCATTGAAGGTGGTGGTTATTTACATAGTTTGCAAGACATTTATGTAAAGAAAATGTGAAAGATCTTTTTAGACTAAGAAGCTGAAGAACCAGGAGCTATTGCCCAATACATATGATAGGTCATCTATAGATACTGTTTCTATTCCCCAAAACAATGGAAAACCATTGTTCTCTACGCTCTCTTAGATTATTTTTAACTCTATTAAGATCCTCACTGAAACATGATTTGCAGGGTAAATTTCTCAAAAAACTTTTTTATCTCTAGCTGATCTTTCCTGGTCATCCATGAAATCAGGATGGCACAATTTTCTTTCTCCTACCCGCCAACTATTTTGTCTTTTTAGGTCTAAGGGATGATTTTATATTTTAAATCTTGTAGTAACCCCTATGTATGTTTAAACCCCATATGTTTATGTTTAACCCCTTCATCTCCAGTTCTCACAAATTTACTTTGGTGAAATAGCTTTTCAATTTTTTCTTTTATGAGAGGAGCATTTTCAGATGCCTCCTCATCTGAAGTGTTTTCTTTCTCAACTCAAAACTTTTCTTTGCTGTATTGTGTAATCTTTGGATTTTACCTTTTTATTTGCTTTTCCTGTATAACTGCT
The DNA here is from genome assembly GCA_013398815.1 of Ibidorhyncha struthersii. Classification (NCBI taxonomy): domain Eukaryota; kingdom Metazoa; phylum Chordata; class Aves; order Charadriiformes; family Charadriidae; genus Ibidorhyncha; species Ibidorhyncha struthersii. The sequence continues at coordinate 167,972 of VZSZ01009508.1, forward strand.
ATCAAGAAGTCTGAAATCTTGCATATTACCTACATTATTTCAACTTTCCTCATCTTTATCCTCAATTCTGTATTTTCTCAATTTCTCCTTCCCACATTCTAACATTTTATTTTCAGTAGATGAATGTTATAGGTGAAAATTTCTCAAGTAAAAATAAGCAACTGGTGATTCCTTACATCCTAAGGTCCCATTCTAAACTGCATCCTTTGATTTTTAAAGTTTGTATATGAATGATCAGTTATATCTCCTACACTTGCTATGTTTTTGTATCTTTGTTTCTCCTCTCTGCTCATGGTCACCAGCCATCTCACACACACACAGCCCTGCCAACATGTTTTTCAGATGTATCTTCCTAAATGTAGTGGGATTTTTTTTCTTCTTGTAACAAAGCACACTTCACCATTCTCTGCCATTATTTCCTGTTTCCTTAAAAGCAATCCGGACCCATAGTATCTGCGACAGATATGCAGAAAATAAAGGTAAATCACATTTCATTTTAGCCCCACTGAAAATGTACTTGTCAAATACAGCAGAGGGTTCTTTCTAGTCTGTTCAACCATAGGGATAATTATAAAATGTCAAATACAAGCAGAGGAAAAAAATTTGAGTTAGAAGTGACTGTTTTCCTTGTATTCTTCTGAATGGAAGTTTTCAGTGATTTTCTTCAAACCTTGCAGTGAGATTATAACTTGAAACCCAGCATAAGAAAGGCGTAGTGCATGGCTGTGCTAGTTTAAGAGCAAGGCAAGTGCCAGAACAGGACCTTTGGTCACAGCCTGCATCCAGCTCCTGCATTGCCCATGGCAGGAAACTCTAGTTCCAAACCCCGTAGCTAGTCCAGGTAACATCTTCATCCCTGTTTCTGCTGTATAACGGCTGGTGGCTGCTACAGAGTGATGCCCATCACTCTCTGGTCTTAATTGTTTTGCTTCATGAGAAGAGGTGTAGCTACTTTGGACTATTTTTAGTTTTTATGCTTTTTATGGGGGGATGTGCAGCTGTCTAGCAAGTGGCTTAGTCACATGGGTGTTGTTCAAAAAATCTTTTCAGAAGGTGTCTTCTTCTAAGACCTTATTGGTGTCCTCTGGAGACAAATAGGAGGGATTCCAACACCTTTCTGATTTAGAAAGCATCTAACACTCCCCAGAGGATACATACTGTTGTCATGTCTGCACATTTAACTAACACCCTCTGTTAGTACATTGATTGTACGTTGTATATGTCAATTAGTGCATTTCTTCAGCACACCAATCAAAGTACAGTGAAGCCAGAAGGTGTCATTCTGCTGTTTTTAAGGGGTTAAGCCCATTGCTTCTCCTTCTGCTCTGGCAGTTTCAGTGAGAATGATTCAACAGAAAAGGCATAATGGCTTCTAAAAAAGGAACATTTGCATGTTGGAACTTGTGTGGGTGTCTGCTAGAGACCACCTGATCAGAAAGAAGTAGAAAAGGCCTCCTTTGGTGCTGATGAGATGCATTCATGAGTGCTGAGAGAGCTGAACAACGTCATTGTGAGGCACTCTGAACTATCTTTGAAAGCTTGTGGTGGAGGTTCCTGAGGATTGGAAGGCAGCAAATGTCTCTCCTGTCTTCAAGAAGGGCAGGAAGGAAGATCTGGGGAACTATAGGCCAGTCAGCTTCACCTTACTCCCTGGAAAGGTGTTGGAGCAAATCTTGCTGAATGCTGTTGTCAAAGATGTTTAAGACAAGAAGGTGACTGGGAGTAGTCAGCAGAGATTTATGAAGGACAAAAAATACTTAGCCATATCCTTTTACAATGAGATGATTCGCTTGGTAAATCAGGGAAGAGCAGTGGCTGTTTTTTATCTTAACTTTGGCAGGGCTATCAACGCTGTTTCCCATAATGTCCTCATAGACAAGCTCATGAAGTACAGGCTAGATAAGCATACATCAAGGTGGACTGAAAAGTGGCTGAACTTCTCGACTTGGAGGGCTCTGATCAGTAGAACACAATCTAGTTGGAGGCCAGTCTCTAGTGGTGCACCCAAGGGGTTGATAGGCCAATATTGCTTAACATCTTCATTAATGACCTGGATGACAGGATAGAGTCTCCTCAGCAAGTTTGCAGGCCATACAAACTCAGCAGAAGCGGTTGATACACCAGAGCAGGCTGGACAAATGGGCAAACAGGAATCTCATGGAATTCAATAAAGAGAAAAGCCAAGTCCTGCATCTAGGAAGGAAAAACTGCGTTCATTGGCGCAGGACGGGGCTGTCTGGAAAGCAGCTTTGCAAAGAAGGATCTGGGGGTCCTGGTGGACAAGAAGTTGAATTTGAGTGAGCAATGTGTGCTAGAAACAAAGCTGATTAACAGTATCCCAGGTTGCCCTAGGAGGAATGTTACCAACAGGTTGATGGTGTGATCCTTCCCCTCTCAGCACCAGAGAGGTCACAGCTGGACTACTACTGGATACAGTCCTGGGCTCCCCTGTAGAAGAGGAACACAAATATAATGGAGTGAGTCTAGCAAAGGGTCGTGAACATGTTGAAGGGCTTGGACCATGTGAGCTCCTTGGTTGCCTGGAGAGGGTATGGAGTCTCCATCCTTGGAGATACTGAAAAAACCTGACTGAAAACACCCCTGATCAAGTTGCTCTTGGTGACCCTGCTTTGAGCAGGGGGGTTGGACTAGACAATCTCTAGAAGTCCTTTTCAGCTGCAGTGGCTTTGTGATTTTCTGACAAATACTTACATCCCAGTGAAGCACTGGTAGGAGGGGTGTGTGTGTGCGTGCGCGCGCGCGCGTGTGTTTTCAGTAGGAGAGAATGAGAAAGCATATACGTGTGTATGGAGATAAAGCAAGCAACACACTTTCATAGCTTAAATATCATCTAATTCTTCCAGGGCCGTTCTTCTCTGCTCTGGAATAGTGCTAGCAACCACTCAGTTTAATGTCAAATTTCCACTTCTGTCCCACACTTTTGGGTAACTGATATTAAAAGGACTCTGAAAAGCAAAACAGAATAAATCTGTGCAGGATATTTTAGCATGCTGAGCAGCTGCTACTTAAAATACAGATCAGAACTTGTTCTTTTGGGAGACTACCCAGTGATGGTTTTCCAGAAGCACAAGCAATATGTTTACTAATCTCTCCTGGCTAGCACCAGTGTGTTCAGCTTCCATAAGCCTGGAGGCCAGTAGTCCTGTGAGAACCTACAGTTGCAGCAGTTCAAGCATAATAATTTTGACTTCGAATGACACAGTAATTCCTCAGCTTTTATATGGTTCCAGCTGCACACTTCAGCTCTACAAGGAATACAAAAGAAGTGACATCATGACTACCTACATAGTATTTTTAGCTTGTGCTGGAATCTAATACTGTTAAGAGACTAAAAAAAGAATTCAAGATAGCAGGCTTGCGGCAATCACATCTGCAGTGTCCCATTAACTTATGCTGGATTTCAATAAAATTTCAGAGGGCATTTGTGTACCTCACAGTCTTTTTTAACATCTACTGACTATAATGAGTAAAAACACCAGAAAAAAAATATTATTAAAATGCATTGAAGACAGGATTTTTCAGTTCCTTTTACCTTTTTCTGGCAGTTTTTTGACCAGTATCATTTGACTTTTTTGTTTATTTAGAGTGTTACTTTTCTGTGGACAAAAATATATACAAAATACATCAACATGTATTATGTATTCATAAATACGCGCACACACTTCCCACACACACTAACATACCACTCATATTTCTGAATTTGCACTGGGCATCTGAAGATGCTGGCAGTGGGGGACCCTCTGTGAGGAGAGGCTGGGCTGCCACATGCTGGACACAGACAATTCCAGCCAGCCCCAGCAGCCCCACCGCAGGGCACAGCTGAGCACCTCAGCCAGGGTGGTGGTAACTCTGGAAAAACATATTTAAGAAAGGCGATAAAATGCTGGACAGGCAGAGAAGGGAGAAAAAAAAAAAGAAGTGTGAAACAGCAGCAGGAACGCCAAGCTGAGAGGAGGAAAAGGAGTGGAGCAGGCACTGCTGAAAGACTACAGCTCCTGGAGGACTCATGCTGGAGCAGAGGAAAAGGGTGAGGAAGGAGTGGCAGAAGGAAAGCACTGTGTAATGGCTATAACACTCCCGACCCTGCCACTCCTTGTGCTGCACGCTGCCTCACTGAAGGGATTGAGCGTAACCTGCAGCAATAACAAGGGGGGAGGACAGCAGGGGGTGAAGGGGGGTGAAGTTGAGCAGAGGAAAGGGGGGAGGAAAGGGGGGAGGAAAAGCGTTTTCCCTAACTGTGTTTTCTAAATGTTTTAATGATGGGGTTTTTTGTTTGGTTTTGTTCCCCAGTACCTGAATCAGTAGTTAAATACATGTATCTTAACTGGCAATGAATTAATGTTCCCCAAGCTGAGTCTGTTTTGCCCATGTTGATAATTGATAAGGGATCTCCTTGTCTTTATCTTGACCCATGAGCTTTCTTGCTCCTGTTCTTTCTATTTTCTCCCACCCGTCCTACTGAGGGGGCAACCCACCACATAATTTTGTGTTAATACTCATGCACATATATTTTTAAGTTTTACCTAGAAGTTTAATGGAGTTTCTTGGACTACTTTAGAGTAATTTGACTAACATACATGCTATTCTAAAAGAACAATCCCCACAAACTTATTACCCAAAACATTACCTTTTGTGTTTGTGTGTGTGATTGATTTTTCTTAATGTTTCAAATGGAGGAGTTAGTATGCACTCACCAGACAGATTTCCAAATGGATTTAATTCTAGCCAGGCCCCTCCAGTCACCCAACATTCCTTAGCCCTCCCACTCCTTCTCTCAGCTTCAGTGCAATCCCCAGCAGTAATTCCTAACCAAGGTTCTAGCTGTAAAATTTGGGTTGGATTTTTTTGACTTTCCTAATCTCCTACTATGTACCTCATATTTGATTTTTATCCTAAGCTTTATTTTTTTCAGTCTTTTTTCTTGTCTGTCTACCTACATTCTCTTTTTTCACCTTATACGCGCCTACTTTTCAGTTACTTCTCTCCAGACAGATATAGTGCAGCAGAGAGAAGTATTGTGGTGGCTGATCATCAGGAGTGTTCACTAATATTTCTTGAATCTGTCAGTTTCTTTTTGGTATCATTGTGAAATAATACTGACAGAGTTTTGTTTTTTTTTTCTGTCTGGTCAGGGTACTCTTGTTGGCTAAGAAACTCTTGATGGTTTTCTTTCACTGAGAGGTCATGTGATGGTATGTAATTATTTTACATATGGTAAAATACATGGTATGTAAAATTATTTTACCTACAGACATTTCAAGTTGGATTTTTACACAGCTCCATCTTTTCTCCATATTTTTTAAGTAGTCCAGGACTGTTGGAAAAGACAGTGAGATATAGTGAAATATGATGGTAGCAACCACCTGGCGTCCAGCTGTTCAGTCAAATGTCCTAGTGAAGAATGGGGCATCTATTAAAACTTGGGTTTAACTTGAAAAGTATTTGTCTGAAGGTATCAGGCTGTGAAATATGTTTGGAAGTCTTACTGTGTTGTCCTTGTGAACACAGTATGTCATTTGAGTTTCAGCCTAGAGTTTGAAGGAGTTCATTAGTGCAGGTCATTAACTGAAAGTATAATCAGTGAAGACTGAGTTTTAGTACCAGGAGACCGTGGAAGTTTACTTTGGGTGGGGATCTTTTTTTGTGAAGTCCACTCTCAAGTCAGGTCTGAACTCAAGAAGATATATCGGTGTGAATAATTTTGGAAACAAAGGCTGTTATATACTACAGCAGCTTATAGATTGAATGGCTTATCTGCACAAAAGAAAATTTACCTGCATTTACTGTTGCAGTCAGGTGCTGTTCAAAGTATAACATTTGACATTCTGAGTGACCTGGGGTTTACCTATCAAGGCTGTCACTTTCTGATGAGAACTAACGTTAACTAAATTCAAAGGAAAAATAAAGTTTTTAAGCAGAACTTTGCTAGATTCTGGAAGCAGTTCTGCACTATGTACAGTCTGGTTTAATTAAACTTTGTGAAAGATGACAAAATTAATATATAAAGGTGTTAAGGATGACAGAAGTGACTAAGACATGAAATGTTAAGCAAGATCATGCTTTTCAAGTCAATACATGTGGGATGAATTGCTGAATTGTATTGCATTATGTATGTTATTATGTATTGTATTATGTATGGTTCTGACAGAAAAGGATCTGCAATTTTTCTCTTAATTATTTAGACACCTGAATACATAAAAATGAACAAATAATGATATGTTATCAATGTTCCTTTATTAGTATGTAGCTTTCGGTATTTCAAGGAGCTTCATCAGTCATCATTTGCTTGCACTTAAGTGGCCGCCTTCAGCAGTAATGGTGTGGTTGATTGAATACCTATTTTAAAATTTTAAAAATGCTGGTTTGTTCTGGGAGATAACAAGTGACTCTACATTTGAAAGGAGAAGCTGACTGCATAATCTGAAGGCTTGACAATGAGTCTAATTTCATGGATGTATATTTATTACTTAAGTATTTTTGCTAAGTTCCACTCAGTATTTACGTGAATGTAACCTACATGAAAAATCCTGGTCTGTGAGCCCAGGATTGCAAAACCTCATATATGTAGCAGGGCCATCAGCAGTCCAAGTACCGTTGTCCTCCATTTTAGTGCTGATTCACAAAGTTAGCTTTTAAGATTAATAATCAAAGTGCTTCATGCAAAGATGTACACAAAAGAAACCGTGCACTGTGTACAAGTTTTACTGGTCCTACAAAGACCAAAACTGTGCTATGTACTTGTGTGCCATCTGCTGCACCTCATCTATCCACTAAGTCTAGACGTATGTACAAATCACAGCTTTATAGAATGCTCTATAATTTGGTGGTTTCAGGGAGTGTTTGTATTTTCTGCTGGAATCACAGGAAAGGTGACAGTAAAGGTGCAAATTATGATGCATGAAACTGTACTGTGAACTGAGCAGAAAACACAAGTTTTTTGCAGAGGCTGTACAATCTCAAATTTACTGGCCACTGATCTGAATTGGAGCTATGATCATGCCAATATTATTACTATTGTTATTGTCACCCCCATGATTAGCTATAAGGTTTGCACAGAATGAATCAAATTAGAAGGTGTAGGTAAGAATGTGAATAAGAAATATTTTCTTCCTTTCCTCTGTAAGTGTGGCATGGAAAATGGTATGATCTACTGAAAAACATTATGGCAAAGCTAAGAGAAAAGCCTATACTTTGGGTCAAGCATTTCAATAATAGGACTAGATTTTCACTCTGACCCTGGAGAGAATACTCTCCATATTACTGTGCTAATACCCTAAAAGTTGCAATCTCCATGAACATTAAATTTTGGAAGACACTCTAAGAAATATATTTTTAAAAATATGTATTTTCTGTGGTTGATAGTCACTTACATAATGTAGTAAATATGCATATAGCTAGAAGAGCATTCCAAAATAAGGAATGAAAAACATGGAGTAACGAACCTGTACAAACCAGAAGGAAAGAAGAAATGAGTTCTGCTTCCTGATTATGAAAGCTGGCTTAGCTGTCATTCATCACTGAAGAGTGTCTAACTGCACCATGGCAATGAGATCAATAATGATTCTCCCAGTTACATTTAGTCATGAAGGAATGGGATTCTTCCCTGCTCTGCGGCTTGCATAGTATAGATATTTGAAACCCACTGAAGGCAAAGGTACAGTCTGAAAGTATTCCAGTAAGATAGGTAAATTACTTTGCACAGGTGTGAAGGACTATGCAAGCTGAAAGGGAGGGTAATAAATCCCAGATCCAGAGCATCAGTGGGCCAAGAGGAAAGCACATTTCAAGCTCCCGAAGAGGCTTTCCTAGGGCCTGGGCACATCTGTACAGAAAAGATCCTTTAATGTAAAGTAGAACAGCTGACAAGCTGGCCTCCCCTGTGCCAGCTGCCTCTGGATGTAAGCAAATGTGAGGGGAACTGGAGATTATCAGGGTGCAAGGAAATTGAAATTGTATGTTCTACTCCAGCGTCTGTGGAACTGGTGTTTAAGAAAACCTGCTACAACAATCCAAACTTATCCAAAGATACCTTTGTGTAGGGGTGAACTCCCTGAACCTCTTTGAACTATCGAAGCAGAGCAAAGACCAGGGTCCACATCTTCAGAAGAGAAAAAGAAGTGGCCAGTTATTTCTCTGAATCGTTATTTAATGTAAAGGTAAATAGATTTTGTCTGGTATTGCTTGGTATACTGTGATACTGGTAATGTAGAAGACATTAACATGCTTTTTAGCCTGATCTTTTGGGCAAACAAGACCTCTGTGATTGTAATGCTGTGTTTGCTCATTCTTCTGCCTATGTAGTATTCCCTTTCCTAAAAATTTTTGAACCAATAACCAATTTCCACATAAGAGACAGAGATCTGGGTCATATTGGCTTTCTACAAGCATGGGGAAAACCAGACACTGGCTAGAAGACAGAGACGGGAGAACTGAAAATCCTGAAAGGGATTTCAGAAAGCCTGAAAAAGGCTGAACAAGACTTTCCCATTCAAGCCATCCCAACAAGTTTCCCCCCCTCTTCAACCAACCATGCAAAATCTCACTGGCCAGTCAGCACACCTGTGTGCCGACACCACCTCTCACCCGGCTGCCAGCCCAGGCGCCCTCAGGGAAAAGAACTGAATGAGGGTAAGAGGGAACAAGAAATACTGAAGAAGTGATGTGAAGTTACTGAGGATACAGATGGCAGAACTCTTGTGGTAGCATAGGGTGTAGGACAGAAATCCATAGGAAAACAGGCTTCATTAATCCCATGTTTACAGAACAAGATGTTTTCTATTTGACCAAATGTCTCTCTAATCAATAAGCATTTCCTTCTCTTACAAACTGAACACCGTAGAGAAGTCATCTGGGTAAAGCTATTAAGAAGCTGATTTCTAGAGGTGAAGGTTGTCTGTGTGTGTTTAAGCATTATTTCTTTCTCTTTTTCTCTGCTAGTAAATTTTTTCTGAATTATATTTGGGAAAAGTATTTAAAACCAAACCCACAGACCTTGTGATACTTCAGATGTACCATAAGCTATTACTGGGAACTGTAAACATGCTATTTTTGACATCTGTGTATTTTACACATTTTCAATATTAATGGGAAAAACAACTTGCAGCTAGACAGAAATCTGAAATGTCACGTGTGATCTTTACAAATTGGCAAGGATATGCTTCTGGAGAGAAGACAACTTGCTTGAGCAAAACTAGTGGTAGCTTCTTATGCTACTCTTTCCACTGGTGTATTTTACTTTAATAGTTTTGATTCTGATAAATGCTCAGGCCTACTTTGAGAGAAAATAAGAATTCTCATTTCAAATACTTACAAAAATGAGTCTCTCTAGCCTGTAGCCCTTAGAAGTAGAGAAGTGCTCCCATTCCAGGCAGAGCTTTATTATGGAAATCTCCCAAGTGAATGCAAAGCAGCCCACACAGTGTATAATCACTGCTTGTGAGTTTCATCTGTGGGTTATTAAGATTAAAATGATTAGGTTACTGACTGTGTGCTAGGAACAATTGTTCATTTAACTATGCATAAATTGTTTTAAAGGTGTGAATAGGTCTTGTTGCTGAATCAAACAGTTTGCATAAAAGTGTCATTAGAAAGACACCCTGTTGTGGTGTTATGGGATAATAACTTCAGTAATAGAAATTTGAACTCTGTTTTATACAACATAAAAGCTTGTTACCCTGTAGAGTCCACAGAAAGTGAGACTGCCGCAACTCCCTTGTGTATTATTGCCCTTTTATTGATGGAGAAATACTGTAGCTAGAGGAAGGTACTAAATCATCCTGTTAGCTCTGCCCCGTTATCTTGTACACTTCATGTTGGAACTGAAAATGTCTTGAAATAGAAATTTATATAGTAGCATTAAAAAACTTCAAACTCAATATGTTTCTTCATGGATGAACTAACTGTTCATGTGTTTTATATTCAACAGTCTGCAAAGGTATTCCAAAAAAGCAAAAGTGGGGTGCAGACCATTTATAGTTCCTGTATTTGAAATAAAAGTTCTTAGAACAACTGAAAAAAGTTCTGTTAAATGCACTGTACTTTATGATCTAGTTTTTTGCAAGCTGTATTGATCAAAACTATTCTGGCAGCAGAAACGGAACAACAGAGTAATAGCCAAGCTCCTTCCTGCAACCAAATAATGGCATGGAGTAGTAAATGGAAAACAAGACAAAGAGGACCAGAGAGATCACATAAAACATGGTATTACAGAATATTAAATCCACTGCAGATAACCAGTGGCATATGAACAAAATTAAAATAGACAGTCTGAAGCTGTAAGCTGGGAAACATAAATTTGTATCTCACTAATGTTTCCCTAATAGATAGCTCCAATGTATGATGGGGATTTATTTTTAAATAATGTTATTTCACTGTTAACTGACCTTCCTGTCCAGTTCAATTTACATAAGGAACGCAGATGCTTAGAAGGTATGATTTTTGGAGGAAAGAGGATTTTTGCAAAGTCACTCTGAAAGCCAGAATCAGAACAAGACTTTTTTTTTTTTTTTGACTCAGAGAAGTATTATGATAAACAAAATTCTTAAAATAGAAGCACAGAAAACCAATTATATTTAAATGCAATTCTGAGACCTTGCTACATCCCCAAACTTGGACTGAGCTGCATTTTGTCTCAGTCTTGTGCTCCTGTGAAGCTTTAGAGGCTTTAATAGGGCTTTGGGCAAATGCAGGCATCAGTCCACACAGAGCTTATTTCAAGTCAGGAGCCTAACACTAGATTAACTATATTGGACTATAAATAATGCACCTGTCAATTGCACAAAATAGAACTAAAGAACAGATGGTTCCGCAGAGTAAATGATGTGGGGCATTGTGCTAGTCGTGCCAAGGCTTTGGGCAGTGGTAAGGATAGACCCTGATCTTGCACAAGTGTAGGTAAAAATTACATTGCAAGTAATTATTAATGTAATGATTACTTCCTGTTTGCTTTACAATAGCTCTTGTTTCCCACACATGTAGTGCAGGACTCTCTTGTTTAAAAAAAAAAGGTTTATAAGACTATGGCATGTCGTCACAGTGTGTGACTGAACAAAATGTTAATTCTGCTTCGTACTGGTTATCATAGTTAGTGCTTAGTAACATGAAAACATGTTCATATATCTGACATTTTAACCTTTATTAAGTCAGTCTGTACAGTCATACTATGCTCATCCTGGTAAATTAAACAATGTCAGGCAACATTCTTCCTACTGGTATTCAGTTGTCTACATTGCTGAATTGTCAGTACAATCCTTTTTTCAGTTTTGGCCTGGGTGAACTACCTGTCCCCTAAATAATTCTCAGGTACAGTTTGGGAGTTATCACAGTCCAATGACTATTTGTTTTGGATATTGTCAGTGTGTTTTGCATAGAAAGACTGTTTAACAGTATGGGTGCCAGTCTTTCTAGGTTAGCTGGCCTCAGTGCTGGAGAAAGGTCAGAAGCATATTTAATTTATTAGCATGAAAATTGCTTCACAGTCTGGTAGTACATCACAGCTGTAACTTAGAAATTGGTAGCTCTGGGAGTGGGGAAAGAAACAGCTTCCAAGAAAGCTTTTGAGCTGTAAATGACCATGTGAGCAGATGCTATTCTTTTAGGCCAGACTTAAACTAAATTACTCAGAAATAGCTTAATTTTGATTTTCAGTTTGCTTTGCAATAGTCTAGAAGATCTCCTCACCATCTCTAAGAGCTGAACAGTACGTGGGCAGCTGCTGTATGTCTCCTTGTTGCTGTCAGTTAACCTATTGGGAGATAGCTTTTAGCTCCTAGAATTCATCTTAGAGGTCTGGACATTGATTCACATAGCATGTGAAGTAAGGCTCTACTCAGTTTCTACCACGGCAATTTACTTGTCCTCCACTACGGCCTGATTACGTCAGAATTACTGTTCTATGGGCACAAGGCACAGATAATGACTTCATGGAGTTGCTATACAGACACTTCAGAATTTGGTTTGTGATAAACCCTAGGTGGACGAACATGAAATTGTAAAAGAAAATGATATATATATGAAACAGGATGACAGCACTCCCAAAGGATGTGGGGATTGAGATTTCCTACCTTGAGAAGAGTGTGATAGTGGGTGGGGCTTCAGACAAGAGAAGGCTCCAACATCCTTATGAATTCTCAAGTTCTCTCCTGCCACATCACTGCCAGAATGTGAGTTCTGGGAGAGGGCCTGAAGTTTCCTTCTGATGTGGGCTCTGGCTGGAGGGCTGAATGAGACCTGTACTGGGAGACCATAGTAAGGCTGGGGAAAGCATGATCCAACCCTTCCCTGGTAAATCCACACTTGAGCTGTCTCCCTAGTCTCCTAATACAGCTAGTCTCCCGTACAGTTTCTGATTCTGTCCTTTTTTTCTTGGCTGTTATGCAGTCTGGTTATTTTAGGACATGACCAGCAAAAATCTCAGTAGAGAATATTCAATAAAGACAGAAGATATGACTTTGTGTCTGGGGTATTTTTTAGCCCAGATACATATCTCTTTTCATATGGCTCCTGAATCCCACTATGAAATTGCTATTAAATAGGGCAATGGCTTCTTTCCCCATTAAACAAGAACAAATGGGAAAATATTTTCACAAGAGTGACCTACTGATTACCAATCTGAAATGCAGGTTCCAAGTCCATTTTCTAGATTTATTATTTTCTGCCAAAATTGATTTGGACAAAAAACATAGTAATCACCTAATATGTGGTTAGCAATTTTCCATCTCATTACACAACTCTTGTATCTTATTACCCATTTAAATGAATACCTGTTAAATGAACAGACCTGTACAATGCAAACAATTTTTCGATCCATCAAGCCAAAACAAATAGAGGACTCCAATAAAGTCTTTACCACACTATAGAATGCAATAAAAATGGGATTTATCAGTGTAATACATCAGCTAAATGAATATAAAACTTTGTAACAGAATTAAAATTACCTTTTTGGATGTCACATGACTGTACTATAACCCTAATCTTTCAAAATACCAAGGAGCTCTGAGAAGGCATTCTGCATCATCCAGATAAGATCTTTGAATATTTGTCACTATACTGCTCATAAAAGTGACACTATTAATGCTGGCTGCAACTAAGCTTGATACCAAATGTGCAACAAACTATCCTACTGACTTCTGTCACCACACCTGTCCTGATTCCCACTACCGTGAATCTGCAGGTTTGAATCTCTCTAAAACAAGGAGATAACCACAGCAAGCTGCAATGAAGCTGAAGATTGCAGTGGATTAGATTTATCTATTCATTCAAATTGTGATTTAGACACACATTCTCAGAGGTGGAAGGAAACAAATTCGTTCCCGGTTCTCTTCGTGACAAAATCCAGATCCAAAGCTGCTGTTCTCTAAGGAATGGATTTCACTCATGAATGTCCAAAACAGAATTTTAGTTCAGAAGAAAAATCCCTATTGAAACAGAGGTGATGGAGTTTTTCCTTATTATTTCTCACTGTAATCATAGTGTAGCAAATACAAACCCCAAGAACTCTTACCATTTCCCAATGATCAGACAAACCAAGTGAGAACATATTCACCAGAGAGGTGGAAAATGCAGAGTCATGTCTTGGCTGCAATGAGTCCCTAACTGAATATACAGAATAGCATAGTTCAAACTGAAAAGCCTAAGGACGTTCATCTCATAACAGACAACAATTTGGAATTGAACCTAGCGAGGGATGTGAAGGCCAACAGGAAGGGTTTCTTTAAGTATATAGGAGATAGAAGGAAAACTAGGGAAAATGTGGGCCCGCTGTTGAACGAGACAGGTGCTGTGGTGACAGAAGATGCAGAGAAGGCGGAGTTGCTAAATGCCTTCTTTGCTTCTGTCTTCACTGCTCGGGCCAGTCCTCGGGAAACCCAGACTTTGCAGATAACAGAGAAAGTCTGGAGGAAGCAAGACTTTCCCTTGGTTGATGAGGAGCAAGTTAGAGATCAGTTAGACAAACTAGATATCCACAAATCCATGGGGCCTGATGGGATGCACCCTCGAGTGCTGAGGGAGCTGGGGGAAGTCATTGCTGGGCCGCTCTCCATCATCTTTGAAAGGTCCTGGAGGACAGGTGAGGTGCCTGAGGACTGGAGGATAGCCAATGTCACTCCAGTCTTCAAAAAGGGTAAGAAGGATGACCCGGGAAACTACAGGCCGGTCAGCCTCACCTCCATCCCTGGAAAGATGATGGAGCAGCTTGTGCTGGGTATCATCTCAAAGCACCTGGATGAAAAGAAGGTTATCAGAAGTAGTCAACATGGATTCACTAAGGGGAAGTCGTGTCTGACTAATCTGATAGCATTCTATGATGAGGTCACTAGATGGGTGGATGAGGGGAGGGCAGTGGATGTTGTCTACCTTGACTTTGGCAAGGCTTTCGACACTGTCTCCCACATCATCCTCACTGGCAAGCTTAGGAAGTGTGGGATAGATGGATGGACAGTGGGGTGGATTGAGAACTGGCTAGCAGATAGAGCTCAGAGGGTTGTGGTTAGTGGTGCAGAGTCTAGTTGGAGGTCAGTAACAAGTGGTGTCCCTCAAGGGTCAGTACTGGGTCCAGTCCTGTTCAATATATTCATCGATGATCTGGACGAAGGGATAGAGTGTACCATCAGCAAGTTTGCTGATGACACTAAACTGGGAGGAGTGGCTGATACGCCAGAAGGCTGTGCTGCCTTACAGCGTGACCTGGATAGGCTGGAGAGTTGGGCAGAGAGGAACTTAATGAAATTCAACAAGGGTAAATGTAGGGTACTGCATCTGGGGAGGAATAACCCCATGCATCAGTACAGGTTGGGGGCCGACCTCCTGGAGAGCAGCTCTGTGGAAAGGGACCTGGGAGTCCTGGTGGACAACAGGATGACCATGAGCCAGCAATGTGCCCTGGCGGCCAAGAGGGCCAATGGCATCCTGGGGTGCATCAAAAGGAGTGTGGCCAGCAGGTCGAGGGAGGTCATCCTCCCCCTCTACTCTGCCCTGGTGAGGCCGCATCTGGAATACTGCGTCCAGTTCTGGGCTCCCCAGTTCAAGAAGGACAGGGATCTGCTGGAGAGGGTCCAGCAAAGGGCTACAAAGATGATTAGGGGATTGGAACATCTTTCATGTGAGGAGAGGCTGAGGGATTTGGGTCTCTTTAGTCTGGAGAAAAGAAGATTGAGGGGGGATCTTGTTAATGCTTTCAAATACTTGAAGGGAGGATGCCAGGGGGATGGGAGCAGTCTTTTTTCAGTGGTGCCCATTGATAGGATGAGGGGTAATGGGCACAAGCTTGAACATCGGAAGTTCCATCTTAACATGAGGAGGAACTTCTTTACTTTGAGGGTGGTGGAGCACTGGAACAGGCTGCCCAGAGAGGTTGTGGAGTCTCCCACTCTGGAGACATTCAAAACCCGCCTGGACGCTGTCCTGTGCAACCTGTTGTAGGTGACCCTGCTCTGGCGGGGGGGTTGGACTAGATGATCTCCAGAGGTCCCTTCCAACCCTGACTATTCTGTGATCCTGTGATTCTGTGATTCTGTGATTCTGTAACTATTCATAACAATCACTTCCTTTTGTGATACGTGGGCATCTTATTTTCATGGTCCACTTAACTTTTGTAACAGGACAAAAATTATGTCCAACCTAGAAAAATAAGGAGAGTATCCTGATTTAAAGCAAAACAAAAAAAAGACGACCCTGTGCAAAAATTAGAAGTATGTATTATAGATGTCAGAAGCCTTTTAAAGTGCATTTTCCCTTGGAAATATCCACACATTAATGTCCTTTGGTAGCAAGTAATGGTCTGAAAAATTGATGTTAAAAAGACAGAAAGAATACAGGCTCTGTGGGAAGTTTGTTCTTACTCTTTATCTTTCTCTCTTTACTTCCTTACAATTTTATTACTGAAACTGAACTTTTTTTTTTTTTCTGAATGAAATAAAGTATGTTAAAGTACAGAAGCCTTGTTTTGAGTGTTGAGTGAATTTTTATTGCCTTGCGGTAAATCTCAAGAACCAAGGAATTGTGATGGAAACACTGAGATGTTCCTGGCTACATAATACTGTTACTAGGCACTGAGCCATTCATGTATGCACACACATACTTTAAAATAAATTTAGTCACGCAGAGTAAAATAAATTTTCTAAGAGCAAAAGCTGAGCTAAACTTTTTAATGCAAAAAGTCAGCTTGATTAAGGAATCAGACCACCCACTGCTGGAAGAAAAATGCTTGTACCATATATTATGCATCTTTGGTATCCACAGGCTGATATGAAGAATTGCAAGGTGGAACTCTACTGACTGGGTAATGAAAAAAAGATGCATTGATACAATAAAAGAAAGCCAAAAAGATTTATGAATTCATGAATTTACAATCTTCATAGCCAAAAATTAAATCTTCCTTTACAGAAGTCTTCAGTGTATTCACATTAAGGGTTCAGATCATGAAGCTACTTGCATACATGGTTAACTCTACCCTATTTATTAAAGCAATCTAAACATGTGCTTAACATTTACTAATGCATAAAAACTTTACTGAATTAAGGACTACATACCTGATCTGAAGTCCTTTGTCATCACTATGAGTCTTTCTATTAACCAGGAAGACCTTCGTGTTTATGCAGGCGTAATACTTGGCTAGAACATTAGAATATGCTCCTAAATACCCATCACACCATAGAACTAAGATTAAAGTTAACATTTTGAATCACAAATTGCATTGTTTTGGTTTTGTTTGTGACCTCTTGTTTGCATTTTGTTACTAATACCATTGCTGTATGCCAAGCTTAGTTTCTGATATGAAATTGAAGTGACTGTCTTCTAGAATGGTAAAATATTTGATTTGACTTCAGTATACGTGTTTGTTTGCGTAGAGAAGACTAATTTATTTGATTAAAGGATTTCCCCATTACTGTTATGTGAAATCACCACAACTTTTATAAACAATTCCCTTGCCCCAGAAGGGAGGGATGTGTTTGTGTGGTAAGAGTTGCAAAACCTCACTCATTCCGTGCCATGTCATAGAGGCTGCTTTTAAAATGGCAGACATTTTCTGAGAAGAAGAAATACCTAAATTTGTAACAGTCTTTCTTTCTTTCAGTGAAATGGTGCTACTGAAATTGCCACCTTATTCAAGTATAGTTTTCTCTAAGGAAAGGATCCTTTTTCTTCACAGTAACTTACCACTTCCTCCTCAGTGATAGGTAAGGACATTTAGCATCTCCTTAAGGAGTAGTTTAATAGAGATTATTTTCCCTATGAGAATTATATAGGAAAGATATACAACATAAAGTTCAATTGGAGCACCTGAGCTGAGAAATGTAATGGTTAGTGTCACTAGAAGTGCTCATTCACTGATGTATTGATCCAAATTTCACTGAGCCAAGTGTGACTATGACTTTGATAACTGGAAAGCTTACCCATGTTGTAGTTTGAGTGTTTGAGTTGAAGCATACGAAGTACCATCTTCCAAAGGTACAAAGTGTAACAAATATATCAGGTAGATAGATGCTAGATAAATAAAATGCCTGTGGGTGACTAATAACAACTCCATAAGAATAAGAGTTAATACAGTTCTTGAAGAAGCACAAAGGTACTAACACTTCACTGCATTTCAGACCATATTACTATTTTCAGGACTTCAGTTGTGAAGCAAAAGAATGTCTACTGATGGCAAAAACCACTGGGCACCAGAGAAAAGTAGCTGCCATTTCTTGCTGTAACAAAGAACTCAGAGCTGTAAACAAAATATCCTATTTATCTGTTTATCTTTTGCAGGTAGAGGTTCTGGCAAGGATGAGTATGGTCATCACTGAACGGTGACATTTTAGCCCACTTTTAGTTGGTTGCAATATAGTGAAACTCTTAAGCACAGTTGGTTAACTATCCTTAAGTTTCTTCAAGAAGCAAAGACTGGATCTGAGGCAACCGGGAAAGCTGTGTGGAAGCACTTCTAGTGCAGTTCCCCTTGTACTCTGCAGAGGGCCTAAAGCCACAGCAAATTCCTAGATTCCCAAGTGACCTGATCCACAGGGACTGCAGAAGTTTTGGAAGGGTTGTTGCAGCAATGATGTTCCCCAAGAACACCCAAAAAAGAACCTGCTTTGGCCATTTTTGTTAACAGCTACCAGCTTTGACTGAATGAGGCTGCTTGCTTTATAGGTGCGGAAGCACCCCATGGTTGCACTGTCCCTCCACTCACGATAGTTTCCAGCTTATTTCAGCATTCATGGTGTCTTTCTAGTTTCCAGAGACCTGCTTTAGATTGCTACTGTCGTCTATGGTGTCAATCAACCAACCAGACCGAGGTGATACGTTTCTCTGGGACCTTACTGTAAGAAATAAAAATGGGTCCCTTATTCACCCAACCTACTTGCTACTTACATAGGTCCATTAGAGTTCTGGCCTGTGGACATTGAACAGCTATGCCACTGGTCCAGCCCCTGGCTTCATTCCAGCATTGTTACTGTGTTAGTAGTTAGAGGTCCCCGCCACATAAGATTGCACTGGGACAGG
Organism: Ibidorhyncha struthersii; assembly: GCA_013398815.1. Taxonomy (NCBI): domain Eukaryota; kingdom Metazoa; phylum Chordata; class Aves; order Charadriiformes; family Charadriidae; genus Ibidorhyncha; species Ibidorhyncha struthersii. Next base: position 186,482 of record VZSZ01009508.1, read on the forward strand.
AAAATAATCAAGTGATTTGGAAGCTAGTCTGTAATTCTGAAGACCTGGGCTTGGTTTCCTCCTCTGTTATGGACTTCTGTTGCTGGGGAAGTCATTACTAGTGTTGATCAACGTGTGTTGAATCAACACAAATTTTGTGTTGATTATTGGTCTGGGCCTCCTGTCAAGCAGCAGTCCTGTTTCTTTTTCCAAGCTTTATTGACTTGTAAGAATTAGTATAATATCAATATACTCAAGTAATAATATAAATGAAAAAATATTTTTGTAGAAACTGAAACTGAAATGGTCTTTCGCAAAACCAAAGAGCATACAGAGACAGTCTATTACACAGGCAATATCCTCCTAGCATGGACATTACTTAGACCAGAGGAACAGTTCTAATGTTTGAATAGCTGATTTCTTGCCACTGTAGAAGGCTCCAAGGAAGAACCCTGGCTCTTCACTGAAACAGACAAATTTTCCCTTTTCCTGGTTGCATAGCATTATGTTCCTATTTTACCCCTGAAGCTCTTTGCAACTCACCTCACTCAGTCTCAGACTGTCCCGCTCATGATTCTAAACCACAACCCCATCTCTACACTTTTTACTTTGTAAGCTTCCCGCATGGGAGCTTCTTCGGAAGCAGTATTGTGGGCACTGCTGATATGTATACTGTGTATACACAGGAAACACTTATCATCATCCAAGTTAATTACTGTGAGAAAACTCTTTTTTGAAGCACACATACCAAATAACTCCAAGACACTTACACTTTAACAGATGGCTGAGTTACTTACTTCTCCTTTGTTACTGGGCAGACACTTCAGAGCAGTTGATATGTGATAACCTGATGTAGGGAAGTGTTGGATTAGCTGTACCTCTGGGTTTACTTAAAAGCATGAGGCTTCAAGCACTCATTTGGACTACTTGTGCCTGAGGCTGTCACTGAAACTGAGAAAAATGATCTATACCAACCAAATCATCCCCATCTTATTAAAAGAGAGTTACTGGCATAGCTGTCAATCAAAGGTAACATCATCCCTCTGGCTGATTTGCCAGTATGAGTTTGTTGTTTGAAACTAGCCAAAGTTTTAAAAGACAAAATGGCATAGGGGTGTTCACTAGGGACCCAATTAAAAATAAATCCATGTTTAATTATGTGTGGTTTTGGAATAGAACAAATAAAACTATTTTAAAGTAAAAAATGTATAGCTTCTCTAAGTGGCAAAGTTAATTAGAGTATTTTTTATGTTACCTCTTCAGGCCATTTTTAAATTAACAATCGACAATTATCTTCTGAGCCCCTCTTCCAGTCCTGAGAGGAGTATATTTAATCATCAAGTGTCAGATCCTCTTTTTTTCTTTCTGTTTGATAAATTGCCTACTTATGAATTCAGTTTCATATTTACAGAACATAATTCTAAAACAAGAAAGCCCGACGAATCCTTTCAAATTGAGTACAAAACAAACTGTGTCATGGACAGCACCATGGACCTGAATATGAAGCAGGAGTTTAATGTCTTAATAGGATACAGGATGTTCTTTGTGACATTTGATTTATACTACCAGCATTTTTAGTGCATGTGTAGCAAATAGTCCAAACAGGCAGAGAATTCATCAAAGGCTGTTAAGAGAGCAAATCTTTAGTACATCACACGCCGATGTAACTGTGACACTGACCTGTTCCCACCATGTAATCTCTTGTGCTCCCAGGTATATTCCTAGGTATCTTGCCTCCTTGAATTGTTTATTTTATGAAAGGATCGTATGATAACAACACTTATGACTGTTAGAGAATAGATCTGGAGAATATAGAGGCATCTCCAATCCCTAGTCAACACCATACAACATCTAAAAATTCCTGTAAGGAAAAGTGTCCATATGGTGTGTGAGGCTAAATAAATTGAACAAAAATGAGAATTATTGCCTTAAAGGAATTTTACACCAAAATTTGCCTTATTCTTACTCCTCCTACTTTGTTGTCAGAGTATCATAATAAAGTAATTTAACTCAAAATAATATAACAGACAACTTCTGGTCTTTGAAATGAGAAAACATAACTTCTGAAAAATCAGATTTTTTTCAGTTTCCTTTCAAGAGTTTATATTAGAAAGGGCTATCACAAAGAAACTGGATATCATGTTAAGGTTCCCATAGAACAATGGAATTACAGCATAAAGATTTAAGTGGAAAATACCCTTTAAAAGTGCATGAAGAAACACAAATAATTTATTTTAATCTCAACCTTAAAGTGAGAGAGGTTTCTACAACAGCCAAAACCAAAGCAAATTGAATCCAATGTGAGATTTTTCAATGCATGCAATGGTTCTTGTGTTTAACTCTTTTGAGAACATCCAGGGTTTTCTCCTTCATAATAATATTGGTGGAAAAATATTACTACTTCTCTCAGCAGCTAGAAGAAAGAAGCAAGTGAAATAATAGACACTTGACCTAACAGTTATTTTCAAATAGCATTCATCCTTGTGCAATGTACCCAGAGCCTGAAATACTACAAATCACAGTTCAGTCTTGCAGTACAAATTTGGAAAGTGTAAAATATTAAAATTCAGAATGACTTAAAAAGACATTTCCCTACTTAAGAAGACATTTGCTTAAACTACAGTGATTTTATTATTTTCTCTGTGCAAATAACACTACTCCTTCTATCATTTATGTATGATAGTTGCATAGATGATATACTTAGAAAGGTAAAAATAAATAAAGGACAGTCCCTGAACCACAGAAATCTTACAGTTTATCAGACAAAAATGTACAGAGAGATGCATATTGCTGAACAACGAAACTCTTATTCATATTTAATATACTAGCTTGGTTTCAGTGGGATCAGTATGAGACATTTTTTATCACAAATAAAAGAATTAGTTGTGTAAGAGGAGTAGAAAGGAAATGAAGAAACAAAAGATATAGTTTAACATGAGTGGTTTTACTTATGCTGTTGTTATATCTCATTTCAATTAATTACTTACAGCTAAATGGAAGGTGAGAATCCATTTTCCTAATCTTGTTTGAAATTTTTATCATGGTTTCCCTCAGACACTTCTGTAGCAGTGCTAACTGTATGTGTCTCTATTGGTCTTCACCTAATAACTTTTGAATCTGGGAGTTCATTCAGTCAAATCTTTCAAGGAATGTTTCAAAAGGGCGGGATGGTTTCAGAGATGACCACATTTCCACCAGTTCTACGAACAAGTAAGAGTTGAATGTCTGCTTGAGTGTCACAGCACTTAAAGCTACAGCATGGATTCAATCCCTTAGAAGACAAAGTGGTATCCGCTTTGCAGGGAAACCCTATAAATGATCCAGCTTTGGAGCTGGGAAAAATTCAGGTGGAACTCATCCCTCCTTGACCATCCAAGTCAGCTCATCATAAATCATATAGAGTGGAATTTATCACCTAGCTGTAAATGTCTACAGTGTAGAAGTGTACATCTGAGCTAGTCATCCTTTTTATAGTCAGTAGGGAGTAAAAGGCACTGCAAGGGCACAATTTGTCTGACCTGCTTTAGACATCTATTTTAAGATGAGATAAATTGTGCCCTAGAAATGCCAACTTTTCTCCATTGACTGCAAAGGCAGTCTAAGGCAACTTACTCAAATATAGATGGTCGTTTAAATCCTAGTCAAAATGCAAGGGAAATCAAGGTACTTATTCCTCAGCTGCTTAATAGAATTTTAACTGAAAAAATTTTTACATGCTCATGACTCATCTGAAAAATAATGTGACATCTTTTTAATTCACTGAAGTTTTTGAGAAAAGCCAAGTTAATTGTGTATTTCTCACATGGGAACAAGTACATTGTCTTTCCATTGTCTTTTCAGATGTTTGTTATATATGTGCATATGCACACACATGGACAGTGCACAGTTTTCTAGTGCTGCCTTGAGCTTTGGTTGTGTGACCATCTCATGGAGAATCTCGGCCTGGGGTATGTGCCGGGTAATGGAGCCAAAGTGAGGTGATAAAGACCGTAGCTCAAACTTGCAGGTAGGAGTTATTGCCTTCAACTGATACTCTAAAGCCTGAAACCTTGCTAGGAGACTAGCCTTCCCCAACAGCAGTGAAACTCTCTGGCAATGAGTCCTGTCCCATATGGGCTCAATAGTGGTGGATGAGCTTAACCAGAGATTAAAAGGATCTGCGACCAGCTGCCTGTAGTCTTTCAGGCCACAGAAAGAGGAGGTACTCTGGCTCTGCACTGCAATTATGCGACATACAGCTCTCATTTCAGGGAAATGTAAGGGACCTCTCAATCTGAGTGTATAGAAATGAACTTTCAGATCCAGATAGAGTGCAAGTGTGTACATAATTACGTGTAATATCTGTGCTTTGTATACAAATGTATAGCTGCATTCCATTTTGCATGTATACATCTACCTAGGTCTAATAAGTGTATAGTTGTGAGATTTATTATAGTAATATTAGCCAGAATCAGACTAGGTAAATAATCTAGTACTCAGTACTCTCTTTTCAAAAGCAGTATAAAAAAATTACTGTAATATGCTTCTTTTCCTAATAATTTCAGTGTGTGTTCTTTTGTTGCTGTTGCTTGACTGCATGGAGTCCCAAAAAGAAAGCAACGGAGTATCTGCAGCAGTCCTCTTGTTTTCTCTGTGTTCTCTTAGTCTTTTAGCCCTAACACACTGAAAGAATGGAAGTGATTGGACTTGGAAACCTGTAATAATAGGCTTATAAGAATGCATCTATAAAATTATGTTTGCAATGTAAAAACTTCTGCAATTCTGAACTGATTTCTCTGTCCACATTTCTTGATCCTCACCTCAGCTTTTCTGTTGCCCCACTTACCTTTTCATCCCTGCTTTATTAACTTTACATTGTTTCCCTTCACATTTCATTCTGTTTAGCTTCTTCCAGAATTCATGGGGATTATTTTTCCAAGGATTACAGACTTCAGACTCCGAAGTGTTGTGATGTTGCTTCTATCATTCTGGTCTGTTTTCACTCTAACAGTGTCTTCTGTAGTTGAATGAGTGAATCTTTTATTTTGTGTGGGCCCTTAGACACTGAAGTAATAGGTATGACTGGTAATATTAGTGGTAATAAAGACAGAAACATCCAAGAGAAAGCTGGAAGCTCTTGCTCTTGAGCAAAATAAAAGTGGTTGAAAGAATTTTAAGTACTATGCCTGAGCAATGTGTTTCTTCACTGGCATTTGTCTTTATGCATGTGGAACTCCATGCTTGGCAATTAATTATATGGTCTAGTTTCCAGCTGTAGTGCTCAGAATATTTGTCACCAGGAACTAGGCAGAGAAGTATAGCATTTCAAAGCCAGAAGAAGAGAGTTTGGAATAGACAGCTGAAAATTTTGATGTATGTTAAATGGCCAAGGACTATTTAGGAAGGTTCCATGACCTTTGTTAAGTTTCATCTGCACATCCAAGTCAATTTATCGTGAACATTTTCAATTTCTATATAGATCGTCCCACCAAATTAATGTTGTTGGGTTTCTCAGCAAAGCAAGAAGAGGCAAAACTTGGAAGAGGTTGTGATAACATCTGGTAGGCATACTTTGGTTAGTTCAGTAAATTACAGATGTGACAAATGTCACTAAATAGTGGGTTATGTTACTTCATTATTTCATTTTATACATGAGAAATGCTGCTGATTTCAAAACCTAATGGAAACTTTCAAGGACTTAAAATGTTCTGTTTAATCCAAAGTGATTGAAAAAAAAAAAAAGGAAAATTTCAAGAAAATAATCATTGAAATTTACGGAGTATTGGAAAATAAAATATTTCAGTTACATCTGAGTATCTTCTTTAGTGAAAAATTTTGGTGAATAGTTTCAGTGCAACAAAGAGATACAAGTTTTATATGAAAGAAGTAAATGGGATACACATAATCATAGCACCATTATAGAATCATAGAATGGTTTGGGTAGGAAGGGACCTTAAAGATCATCTAGTTCCAACCACCCTGCCATGTCAAGGGACACCTCCCACTAGATCACGTTGCTCAAAGCCCCAGCCAGCCTGGTCTTGAACAATTCCAGGGATGGGGCAACCACTTCTCTGGGCAACTGTGCCAGTGTCTCACAGAATCACAGAATAGTCAGGGTTGGAAGGGACCTCTGGAGATCATCCAGTCCATCACCACCCTGACAGTAAAGAATTTCTTCCTAATATCTAATCTAAGTCTACCCTCTTTTAGTTTAAAACTGTTACTCCTCATCCTATTGCTACACTCTCTGATCAAGTGTCTCTCCCCATCTTTATTGTAGGCCCTCTTGAGGTACTGGAAGGCCCCTATAAGGTCTCCCCAGAGCCTTCTCTTCTTCAGGCTGAACAAGCCCAACTCTCTCAGCCTGTCTGCATAGTGCTCCAGCCCTTGGATCGTCTCTGTGGCCCTCCTCTGGACTCACTTCAACAGGTGCATGTCCTTCTCATGTTGGGTACCCCAGAGTTGGATGAAGCACTTCAAGTGGGGTCTCACGAGAGCAGAGTCTGGAGGCAGAATCACATCCCTTGACCTCCTGCCCATGCTTCTTTTGATGCAGCCAGGATATGGTTGGCTTTCTCTATGCAAGCGCACATTGCCCGCTCATGCTGGGTTTGTCATCCACCAACACCCCCAAGTCCTTCTCCTCAGGGCT
>VZSZ01009510.1:0-55824 GCA_013398815.1 Ibidorhyncha struthersii
CAGCCCGCACCCGCGGGGGAGTGGGTGTGCGCCCGTGGCAGGAGAGAGAGCGAGCATCCCTGCCAAGCAGGGTGGGCATCGAGCTTCTCTGTGGGCGTGGGGTGGGAAATTTTACTTTAGCCTCTCGCATGAGCTGGTTCGAGGAGGACCGGGGAGGGATGCAAAATTTCGGTCCCCCCCGAAAAAAAAAAGACTTGTTCTCCACGAACGGGCGACGGCCGTGACTGCCCCGAACCAGGGTAAAACCGCTGCCTGGAAAAGCAAAATATAAGTCGTTCGTTCACGTGGGAAACGGCATACAGAATATGGATTCGTGTATAGATTTCAGGAGGGCTACTTACATAACCGAGTTAATTTTCAGCTCATTCAGATCTGTGCAACTGGAGCGCATCCTAAAAGTCAGGCGGTGCTCTGTTACTCAGTATCGGCGTTATAACCAGCATGAGTGGGTTGGTGCTGTTCGAAGTGCTGCCTTAAATACTTTGTCAAAAAAATATTAGGGGCTCAAGTGATGGGGTTTGTATTACATTGAGTGATCATTTTGGATTTATAAGCTTCTCTCAAATAGATGACCAGAAAATACTAGTTGTTCGCTTGTGTTTAAGTGTGAGGAACTTAGGAGCTTCAGCCCATGATGTACAAAACCAGTTTTACAATAGGTCTCTCGTGATAAAGTAGGCACTAACCTACATTTTTCACCCAATAGGTGGTGCTGCTTCTGAAACCGTGAAGCCCTGTAGACAACGATAGGTGTTAGGTTACTCGGAGCGAAAGCAATTTCGTCCCAAGTTCTGCTAGTCAGAGGAAACCACTTTTTAACCTTTTGCCATGTGAAAAATAGTTTTACCTCCTTTCTGAAAGTATAGTGGAATAATTCAACTATAAATGTGATGAATGTAACTGACCTTTCATTAAAATGTATCATCTTCATAAGGGCATTAATAGCATTTTAATGTCACTTTCGAACTAACCTATTTCTAAAACCAGGGGACTTACTCTGATAAAATTCCCTTATACTGGTTTGGCAAAGAATGGCCTGTCGTAAAACTTTTGAGAAGTTGTCATAGCACCTTTCTTATGATGCCAACCTGTTCCCTAAAATCAGAGGTACTCCCAAGACTATTTAAAGGACAAAATTAGCAGGTGCTTGTGTATGTGTGTGGAGGTATATGAAAATGTGTGAGTACAGATCAAGCATGCCATGATGCAATCATAACGTAATACAACACAGTTCAATTTTGGGGACTAACTTCTGGGATCCTACAACATTGCAAGCAATGCAAGATGTAAACCTAACTTTTCTAATGAAACCGTTGTTTTTTAAATATTTTTTAATAATGTAATTCCGTGTCTTTTAAGAAATACGGTGGTTTTCTATAATGTAATATTCAAATACATGGTTTGCATGTGTATGTTATATTCATGAATTTAGAAGGTCTGGCAGGATGGGAAAACAAGAGTTTTTACATATACATGAGGTATAATATAAGCGCGGCTACCTTTTTTTTTTTCTCTAGACTGATAGGCTATTGTTTTCAAACTTGACCTGAAGGGGACACCCTTTCTAGATGTGATGGATGATTTGATCTCAATGCTGGTTCATTCTGAAGACTCGTGAGCTAGACTACTCAGTGTGTTCAACGACATGATTGTTGCCAAGAATTAGTGCCCTGTACAGGTTATTAGACAGATTTAATCAGAATTTATTTGAATATGCTCGTCTTTGAGTATCTCTCCGTAACTAAACATGCTCTCATCTGATAATGTTAGTTCATAGAAGTAAATATTGCTAGAATTTTGACATTATTTCCTTTTATTTTCTCATTAAAAAAAAATAAAATAAGTGATTGCATCCTACAAGTGTATGGTTCCTAGGGTGAGGGAAGAGGACTGGGTCGGAGAGGCTTCCCATTGGGTATTTCTGGTACGCAAGAAACCATATCAAACCAGACCAGGGGCTTGGTGAATGGGACGTTGCTGAAGAGCGTGGCAGTCTGCCTTTGTGTTTTGGAGACTACGCGTACTGGTTTGAGGCTTGGCAACACGTCGATCCCAGCTTCATTTGCTTGTAGTTTCAAAAAATGTTGTTGAGTTCTCAGCTGGTCACATACAGAGCTCTACAGGAGGTCCTGCCTAATGAATCTGTTTGGGAGGTTTGCCGTTGCCTCTGGGAGATGCAACAGGAAAATCTCAGTCTCCTCTGTGTTCAGAAAAGACAAGGTGGCCAAATCAACCTCGCTGAAGAAAAGCCTATTAGAGCAGACAGAGGCAAAAAGTTCTTTTGGGAATGACAAGACAGTGACAGTTTGTTCCCTGTGTTATTGAAGAAATGCTTAGGGGCTTGATCCTAATATCCCTGCTGAGATATGTATAGCACCTTCCTCCACAGCGTTACTGAAGCCAAGTACTGATGTAATTATTTACAGAGCAGGGTATTATCTGAGTATTCTCAGTGAGTGCCATTTAGTGAAGTTCAATGGAACTACTTGTGGAGTGAGATGCCATTCAGTCACAAGTAAGGGCACATGAGAAGTCCCGTGTGATTATTTGTGGACACCACTGTGTACTTAGAATAGAGATTTCCTATGAAGCTCTCTCTGTTACTAAAATTGAGGGACACTGTGGAGAACTCACTTGCTTTTTTACATTTTTATTTTAAATGAGAAATATATGAATCTACAATTACATCTATGCAGTGCTTATCTCAGGCTGAAGATATTCTTTGAAATCCTTCCCTATCTTACTGATGTGTTCCATATAACCTTCTGGAAGTCAATGGGGTGTGCCCTTTTGTAGCTTTTGTCTCATTGTACTTTTGGAAAAAATATCTGGAGTCTTTTCAGTAAGTAGACTATTTATGAATCCGTGTAGGCAATAAAATGTTAACAGAAAAAGGAACATGTTTTAACAAATTACATTATAATTGTGGCTGAATTTGAATCAAAGAGGTGTAAATATTTAGGCAAGGCTTAAAAAATACTCCCTGCTCTCGCTAGCAAAACGTATGGGTAATTTCCCCAAATAATGTAAAAAGTCTCTCCAAAATTAGCTCGTCTACACCCTACTACTATCACTGTCTGACCTCAGCCAGGGTTTTTGCCTTTCAAACTGCAGCTAATTAAAGTATGAATTGTTTAATTATTTGTGTCTCGCTTGAATTTTTCACTATCTAGAAAAGATCTCTCATTTTTAGTTTGTTTCTGGCATCCCAGTACCATGAGTGTATGCACCCAAAAGTAGTAACATTTCCCTAAATATTCTAATTTTTATTATACAGCTGACATCAGGATTGTATTTCCAAGCTAGCAGACAGCATACACCTCACTACCAACAAGAAAAGCAACTTCTCTGTGCGCTTTTTTGGATGCCCCCAACTAATAATAATGAGAATCTGCAGGACAGCACTGGCTCAGCTTTCTAAATCCAGTCACACTTTCCGTTCATTCTCATGTCCACACGTTTAGATTCAGTGAACCCTTAGACTGTTAAAGGACTGTGGGATCAGATCCTTCTGTTTTGCACTAACCTGTTACATTGACAGTATTTTGGTAGGGCAGATATTTGGCATACTTCAAACTCAATTACATCACAATAATATGACTGTATTTTTTTTTAATGTTTTAGCGTATTTGACACTTAAGATGACACGTTCCCATGGATGTTGATACAAAGTTCCTGTGCAGAAATTCAGTCCTGCCATGTCTAAAACATAAGAGCTAAAACCAAAATAAGAATTTTAGGACTGTTTAATCATCTGTTTTAACCATCTATACTATAACCATCTATCCATTCTGCATTTTTGTACCACAGAGATTGATATATGCCAGAATCTAAGTATACAGTATAGATCTATTTTCGGTTCAAATACTGGCAGGTATGAAAAGCTGTGTAGAACTTAATGACGTTTGAAAAGTTAATGTCAGTGTAACCTAATATTTATTCAGCACAGTAATCTGTGGGACATATCTGGAATAGTTAAAGCTGTACTTTGCAATGTTTATTCAATACAATGTGTGAGGAAAGTTTTCTAAGTTGTATTCAACATAACTTCACCTCTAAATATACTGTTTTATCTGAATTCCTGGAGAGAAACAAAATAATACATATAAAATTACAGTGGTAGTTTGAAACTATTCTCATTATAATCTGGATTATAAATCAGGATGTTAATTTATGAGTGTAGGCACATGTCCATTTCTTAAGGAAGGCGATTTCCTTCATTTTCTGCGTTCATCGTTTCAGTGATCACTGCCCGCTATGAGTTTTCTAATTAGGAATTTAAGGGTGAACAGATTCTGCTCTTTCGCTGACAATTTCAATTCCTCTTCAAACGTGCCGTGCTTCTCAGTATTCCCCGTAGGGCCTGGAAGTCTGCGGCAGTTCCGGCGCCCCCCGCTCCCATTTAACAGCTCGATTCTCACAGCTTCGTGCACCATTTATGTGGCTTTCCTGTATGAGACATCCTTTGGCTGTTCAATAAGCTGCTTTTCCCATAAAGACAAAAGTTACCTTTTTGAATACATGTCAAGACTTCTGCATTAGAAAGATAAATCAACAGGAAGAAAAGGACTTACAGTATTAAATAAACAAAATCCATGAGATGAAGATAGCAAATTTTTCAAAGAGGCTGGGACTGCAAATGAAACTTGGCTCCAGCAGGTTGTTGAGGAACTGTTGGCAGCGGAGTACTTTTGTAGGAAGGTATGGTGCAGGTCGCTTGTTGAATACAAATGACTGGTGCCGGTCAATTCGGTCTTGAGGCTCAGGTGGAAGTAACTGGGGATTTTAGAAACGAGGTGAGGGTTTATTTTACTTATTTTGTATCGCTGGCCGATGTTGGAGCACTGTCTGATCGAGGTGAAATAATAGACTTTTTAAGAAAAACGGGCACTGTGTAAAAGTGTCATGGGTTATTCTAGATGAGCCATGCCTCTCAGCAGCTCCTGTGGCCTTCTACTTCTTGCCCATACTTGGGCGTAGGTATTCTTTGATCCACCAGAAGTAGCTATATTTCACGCTAGAAATCAGTATTTTTCATTACTAATCAAAGACTCCAGGAGCTATTGTTTGAGTTAGCTAATTTCAGAACTCCTTATTCTATTAAAAGTCCCGTGAATGACAAAAATACTATGCTACATCTGACAAGGAAAGCTCATCACTGAAAGTAGGATGCCAGTGGAACTTTGATGCCTGAGCCCAAAATTTTAATTAAAAGGGTCCCTGACTCAGCTAGTACCTTTTGAGGCTTCCAGGGAAACTTTCAGACAGGCACAGTTCCTCTTCTGCATGTGCCTTACCTGGCCGTGTTATGTGCATCGCAGTGCCTCTGTCCCTCCTAAGTTTAATGGGGATCCAAACCCGAATGTCCTCTCAGGTGACTTCCCTGATCCCTAGGTCAGGAAGGCTTCCCTAAATAGATGCTGGCAGGACCAGGTGTCTTGATCTGACTGCTGCTACTTCTGTTTAAGACGAAGGACGAGACGATGGCTCTATCACCTTCTCATATTGTCACCCAGTGATTGAAGTGTTTTACCGAGGAAAGACAGAAGAGGGAAGACCTGTTCTGAGCTAAAGGGATATGAATCTAAATCTTCCATCTCCAAACATTAGGTTTGTCAAATGAGAGGACTCTTCATACTTCTTGTTTAAAATAAAGCATTTTGGCTTAAAAAAAAAATTCAAAAGCTCAAAGGCTAGGAATTGCAGGGAGGGAATAGAGAAAAGAACAAATAACATCAATTATGCCACAGTCATAAGTAACCTACTTCTTAGTTATTGTGTATGCTTATGTTCACCTTATCTCAGAAAGGGCACAGCAGACTTGGAATAGAGTAAGAAAGAGAATGGAAACAGGGAAGATAATGGGTATCTATTTTCAGGAATGACTAAATAAGCTGGGACTCCCTGTCAAGAACGAAGTCAACTTAAGAGTTTGTTATATAGAGCATTATAAACTCACAAGTGATGGGAATAGATTCTTCACTGACTCTTCCACTATAAGAGCAAGGGGACAGCAAATGAAGGCAGAAGGAGCCAGATTTAAAAATAAATAAAAGGGTAGTTATGAAGTTCAACAAGGACAAGTGGCAAAGAAAGCCAACAGGATGCAGGGTTGCATCAGCACAGGCGTCACCAGCAGAGAGAAAGAAGCCACTATCCCACTCTGCTCAGCACTTGTCAGGCCACACCTGGAATACTGTGTTCAGTTTTGATCCCCGCTATGCAAAAAAGATGTGGACAGGCTGGAGAGGGTCCAGACAAGGGCCACCAAAATGATGAAAGGACTGGGAAGCCTGTCATATGAGGAAAGGCTGAGAGAACTGGGTTTGTTCAGCCTTGAGAAAAGAAGGCATAGGGGAGACCTTATCACCATGTTCCAGTGCTTAAAGGGTGGCTACAAAGAAGACTGAGACTCCCTTTTCACGAGGAAAAGACGAAGGGTAATGGGCACAAGTTACTCCGGGGGAGATTCCAGTTGGACACAAGAGGAAAATTTTTCACAATGGGAACAATCAGCCATTGGAATAATCTCCCCTGGGAAATGGTGGATTCCCCAACATTGGACACTTTTAAGATTCAGCTGGACAGGGTGCTGGGCCGTCTTGTCTAGACCGTGCTTTTGCCAGAAAGGTTGGACCAGATGATCCCTGAGACCCCTTCCAACCTGGTATTCTGTGATTCTATCATGATTCTTTGGTAGTTCTTCCTATAACAGGTGATAGACCTGTGAAACTCTCTTGTAGGTTGCTCTGAGAGCAAAATGTTTTTAGAGGATACTAGTTAAACTCTTGGAAGAGAAACCTACTGAGGGTTGCTAAGCAGATGGAAACCACATCCCTTTCAGGAATTTTTGGAGCTGGAAATAGAGCCTGGGAGGGTTTGCAAGGAAATTTTCAAGCATATCACATAAGTTTGCCTTTTTCTTACTGTTTCTTAAGCATCTGCTTCAGGATTTTGGAGGCAGGACTCTTGAGTTGGTAGGAAAGTACAGGAAGAGAGGATGCCTGCTCCTCAGTATTTCATTATGCACTTGCTGGATACAGTGTATAAATCACTACCACTACCTTTTCTCTGGTTGTGCTCTAAAAAGAGCAGGTTTTGTTCATTGATTTGAAAGTTGCAGATACTTAATCTCAGAAGGGGGTTCTAAACTGCACTTCTGAAGAACCCAGCCTTCCAAAGGTGGGCAGAGCTCAGACGTGTTTTCACCAACTCAGCATTTGCATCAGTGGTCCTGGTCAGGTGGAAGCCATTTGGGCAAGCCAGTGGCTCATTATTGCACTCAGCTACGTAGCTCACCTAAAGACAGTGTAGCAGCCTGAACTTGGAGGCTGTGGAGCCTACTGCTAGTGCCTAACAGGTGGGTGGTTCAGCTAAGTGCCATCTTGCATCTGGGCTTTTGTCTAAGTCAGGTCTCCCAAATCCATCATTTACACCAGACCTTTAGATTCAGTAGCTAAAATACAGGCTAGACGTGGCTTGGCTACTTGGCATATAAAAGCAGTATTTACTTCTTTAGGTTCTTATAGCATCCAGTTAGACACACGAGCTAACATAATTTTTTCCTACAACCCTTTATGTTTCGCTAAACTTAGAGACTATAGTTACCTGGAAAATTCTGTGTGATGTTGAAATATTAGAGATCCCACTGTGCAGATCGCATTCAGCAATTTACATTTCTGTATGAAGATCCTATGACTGCTCATCTGACTTCCGAGAGATTTCATTAAGAGTTTCCAGGACCAGTGTGTCTGTTAGTACTTTGGCTCTGAGTTGTCATCCTCATTGCCAAAAGATTTCTGCTAAGTGCTGGATTACCTGAAAGCTGAAATATAAAGCAGCTAGCATTTGAAGAGGTGTTCATCTTCACTGCCTTCTTTATCTGTTTGCGGAGATAGGATAACAGTAAAAGCAGTGAAGAGTTCATTAAACAATAACATCAGAAAGGGTGAAATAAAAGCCATCTAGAGTACTTTGACTGTATTGAAGTTGTGTTACAAAATTGGTCTTCGAAATGCTGTAAGTGAAGGATGTTGCATAAAAATGAATGAAATCAAATGTATCTTAGTGAATGAAGACGTGTTTCTGTAAATGCCGTAACAGAATTTGACAAAGAACTCCTGACTCATTTAAAATTTCCTTGGAACTCATGACAAGTTCTTTAATCAGGACAGGGTTTTTTTTTGTTGTTTGTTTTTTGTAAGCTATCCAGGCCAAATTCAATTTTTTCCTAAACTAAGTGGAAGGATTTAGTGACTTCCATTGAGATTTAGACTGGCTTGTATTATAATTCTTCAAAATACACTTTTCCAGATATAATGCTATTTTTCAAAGCTGTCAAAGCCTTGGAAAAGAAGAATTTGTAGTGTTCTGCAGGGGCAGCTTATACTGAAGAAATGGAAAGCTTTTTAAAAACTAAAGCGAGTATTTTGAGGAAAAATTAAGCCTTTAAAATGAGTGTTTAAAAAAAGACTTGACTCTTCAATTGCTTGATATGCTGAACTCCATGATTTCAGCAGAAGTTCCCAAAAAGAAAAACATCTGCTTGCTTAGACTAGATAGCTAATGATCAGAGCAACAGCTGGCTTTACGAAAGTGACCTAATATTACTCCAGGTGGTTTGTCTTCTAGCTCCTTCCCCAAACTGACCAACTGTGTTTCATTCATTTCTAGCCATTTAGAAAAATCATTTTTTTTCCAAGTGCATGTCAGTTGTTTCTGTAATTTCCTTTTGTAATTCTTATTCTGATAGGTGCGTGTAAGTATGATAACTAACAAAATTTGGCAATCTGGGACTTCCTGGGAGGCTAAGGAGCCTTCTGCCAGCCCCCCGGCGCACTGCTGTTAGGTGTGTGGGATGTTTCAGGGGATGCGGTCCACTCACCACACAACCCATCCACCCATCATCTGCACAGAGTTTGGGGTGAGTCCTGTGTGGTCTGTGCCTGTCTCCTTCTTTGTAATCTTTGCTTTTTGGACAGTAGCTCTGCACTTCCTGTATCTTGCAATGTTGCAGAAAAGTCCCAAGGAACCAGGTTCTCTTTGGGTTTGTTTTGTTGTTTGTTTTGTTTTTTTTTTTAACACTTTAGGTTTGTGTTAAAAAAAATGCGTATCACTGTAGATACACAGATCGCAGTAGAACTACTTCTGGCCCGTATCAGTGAAACTTTGTGTGAGCAAATCCTGGATAAGCGTCAAGGAGAAATGGATCCAGAAGAGCTATTAAAGTTTTAGGATAGTGCTGACACAAAACCAAATGGATATAAACTGGCAATGTGCAAAATTAAGCTGAAAATTAGAAGAAGGTTTCTAACCATTACGGCAATGGGATTTTGGAAAGTCTTTCCAGTGGTAATAGTAGGAGCAAAAACCAACCTATTTTTTTTTAAAGAGTAGAGTACTATGTTTTTCACAAGATCCTGTGGCTCCTGCAATAGGAGAGGACCCCATCAATGATCTGGGAGTCCCTGTTAGTGAGTCCCACGGTGCAGTTTCAACTGTGCTAAATAAGGAGACTGAGCAGTGTGCACCTGGCTGTGCCCGCCAGCTACCAACCGCTGGAACAACATAAACCGCTCCTTCCTCCTGGCAGACTGATACATTGGTAAGCTGACGTGCAGGGGACTGCGTGGTCACTTCGCATCTCTGGTACCACTCAGCATTTCAAACTGCACTGAGTAGTAAAACATCATAAATCTACCCAGGAAAAGAAAGAATGTCTAATATAAAGTCAGGAGACTTAAAAATATACATTTTGGGTTTAAATTATTGTATTTTGAGGCTGTTGACAGTTCGCCATTTTAGGTAAGATCACTTGTACAAGCACAAGTTAAGAAACCTCCTTTAAAGAAAAGCATTTGGAGTCTCATGTTGTTGTATGACTTTGGGAGCTAGGGGGTTAGTTAAAATGCTAGCCATTAGAAGATCTTTGAGAACCGGCAGTGCTCTCACTTTTTCACGATATGACTATAGGAAATTTCAATTCTTTATATTTCAGAGTCAGATGTTACATGGGCTAAATTCTGAGAGCATTTTCAGGCTCATCCACCCATTCCTCATTAATCCTTTGCATGTCCTCCTCTTGCCTTCTCATATAAATGGTTTGGCCTCACCGACAGCCCCGTGAACTCTCTCCTCAACACATGCACATTTCTCCAAAGACACAGGCATGGCTTCAAGCTCCAACAGGGTAGTTTTAGACTGAACGTTAGGAAAGAATTTTTCACAGAAAGGGTGGTTGGGCATTGGAATAGACTGCCCAGGGAGGTGGTTGAGTCACCATCCCTGGATGTGTTTAAGAGACGTTTAGATGTGGTGTTGGCGGATATGGTGTAGGGGAGAACTTTGTAGAGTAGGGTAGATGGTTGGACTCGATGATCCCAAGGGTGTCTTCCAACCTAGACAATTCTATGATTCTATGTTATTCTACTAATGTAAAGTTACTCCTGCAACCTTGTAAGGGTCCTTCTTTTAAGGTGTAATTCTTATATATCTGATACAGTTCCTCTTCACTGTTTCTTCCCATATTCTGTATTATGACTAACTTTCTCCCCGTGTGTATTTGGGATGAAGAAAAAGGATTTCATGTTTTCCTTACTGCTTTATCTGTATGGTAAAAAAACCTCAAACACATAAAACTGTATAATATGTATTAGAACTAACCGAACAGTGGATAAAAAATGTAAATTCCTGAATTTTTTTTTTCTCTGTGAGTTTTATTTTCTGCGCAGTTGTCTAATCACTTGGTCAAAGGATTGGGTTTTGGTATCTCTTGATGGGACAGAGAAAACAAATTTCTGTACTTAACATATATATTTGAGCAGAAGTCAAGTCAGTATTACATTCAACAGAATTCGCTCAGGAATACTTAGATTAGAAATTGTTCTTTTAATCCATTGGTGAAAAATGCATCCATATAAAATGATTATGGGAAGCTATCCTTTAATCTGTGTATTTTTCAGGTCTCCTCTGGTTTGTGCTACCCACTGTGGGATTTGTAATATGTGAATCAGCAGAGAATACATGTTTCTGTGTGGCAATAGTCTTCCCTGTCTGCATGGGAAATTCCAGCCTTTTTGTATGAGGTGATAAGGCTGTGACACAAAATCTGTTGAAGATTTGTGGGTGTGGTAGCTGTATTCATGGAGGGAAATACGACAACAGGAACAGATATATGCTGTTCATTAGGAATATGTGCACATCTTAAATGATCTGATAGCTTTTGCAACTATTTAAGTGTTTACAGTAGGAAAAGAGATCCATCATATTAAACCAAATTGCAAGTGCAATTTAGAGCAGATTAAAAATACCTTTATTGCCCTGCTGAATGGGAGAAGACAGGTTCAGCTAAATCAGATGAAGCTAATAAGGTGGTGATGCATAATGGATGGTTTCAGGTTACGTGCAGCTGAATGAAATGGAAGAAAATGTGTATCGAGCAATGTAGTCTTGGTTTTGGTGAATAAGGTAAAACGAATTCATCAGCTTTTTCTAACATGATCTACACATTCATAGAATAGCTTGGGATGGCAAGGACCTTTAAAGGTCATCTAGTCCACCCCCCCTGCAATGAGCAGGGACACCTTCAACTAGATCAGATTGCTCAGAGCCCCGTCCAACCTGACCTTGAATGTTTCCAGGGATGGGGCATCTACCACCTCTCTGGGCAACCTGTGCCAGTGTTTCACCATCCTCATTATAAAAAATTTCTTCTTTATATCTGGTGTAAATCTATCCTCTTTCAGTTTGAAAGCCATTACCCCTTGTCCTATTGCAACAGGCCCTGCTAAAGTTTGTCCCCATCTTTCTTATAGGCCCCCTTTATGTACTGAAAGGCTGTAACGTTTTGTCACAATTGTAAACAGTGCATTTGAACAAAACTGTAGTCCAGGTTTTTGTGGAAAAGTTACAGTTATTGAGGAGGTTTTGTTCGTTAGCTAAAGGAATTCCTTGGATGTACAAGAGTTTTTCTAGACTTATGAAACCTTCATCCCCTGAAATCTGCTGTTCACTTGAAAGCAACAGGAAATTTGACCCACTCAGAGTAGCTTTACGGTTAAATCAAAGAAGGTGTTTAGTCACCTCGCAGTGGAACTCAAATTCTGGGTTGGGCAACCTGCTTGTCATGTACAGACCACGAGAATTATGGGCACCTAGACTGGGATTCTCTACAAGCCTCTCCTATGAGGAAATGCTGAGAGAGTTGGTGGTGTTCAGCGTGGAGAAGAGAAGACTCCGGGGAGACCTTATTGCGGCCTTCCAGTACCTAAAGGGGGCCTACAGGTGAGCTGGGGAAGGACTTTTTACAAGGGCATGTAGTGATAGAATGAGGGGGGAATGGCTTCAAAGTGGAAGAAGGTAGATTTAGATTAGATATTAGGAAGAAATTTTTCACTGTGAGGGCGGTAAGGCACTGGAACAGGTTGCCCAGAGAAAGTTGTGGAAGCTCTGTCCCTGGAAGTGTTTTAGGCGAGGTTGGATGGGGCTTTGAGCAACCTGGTCTAGTGGGAGGTGTCCCTGCCCATGGCAGAGGGGTTGGAACTAGATGATCTTCAAGGTCCCTTCCAACCTAAACCATTCTGTGATTCCATGATTCTATGATTCATAGCAGCCAGCATGTCCAGTGCTGGGACATGCAAGCCTGGCTGGTAAAATAAAGATCAGTGTAGATAAAGTATAAAAGACTACCAGACTGGGAAGAGCCTCTTTGGACCACATATTGGGAATAACTATGCTGAAACATCTTGTTTAGATGGCTAGACCTGACAAAAAATGTCTTGGAATTCAGAATTGTTGGTCTTACTACTCCTAAAATAGCTGTGAGATGTTGATACTGGAGACTTCTCATAATCATCTAATAGTACAACATTTGCCAAAGAAACAGGAGATGGCAATCCTAAACCTTTCCCATGTAAGGGGGTTTGAACCACAGCTGTGGAGAACAGTATTGTCCACAGGATGACAGAGCGCAGCAGTTGAGGATGGCCAACAGTGCTGATCTATACCGAGGCTGAAGGTGGGAAGCGTGGAAAAGTTCGAAAGAGAAAACCTAACTATCCACTCTAATGGGCGAGATAAAGTGGTCCAGCGCAGCATTTCTGGATGCCAGACTAGATTTTCGCCCTCCTTTCTTCACTGTGTCCCCCCTACCCTGCCCCAGAAGCAGCAGGTGCTGCCATGTGCAAGCAGCAAATCTCTGGTCTCTTCCTACGTCTGCTGTGGCTCCCCTCCATGTCCCCCCACCACGTCTCCCCCACATCACTGGCTCTCTGCTGGGACGGATGCAAATGTGAACGAAGGCATTTGGCTGCAGAGGCAGCCGGTACTGCTGGAAGGGCCACTCTGTCTGCGACGGGGGATAGGAGACAGGCCAGAAAATACGTTCTGTAGGCTGGATTAAAGCCATGGGTCAGCAGTTGGACCATGCTGGGTTATGTCTCTCAGTGAAAGGAGTGAGACGTGGGGTTCCAGTCCCTGTCAGTTTGATTATTTCTGTCTTTTATCTAGCTGCTATCCAATGTAAAAAACACCAGGATTTCTGTTGTCTCCTGCAGTTTTGAAAGCTGCTGAAGAATGCTACCGCATCTCTTGGATGGGTCGGTCTGGTGCTTATCTAGGTCTTCTGGACATCTCTGAATAGCCACCTACTTACCCCGGACCTGGGAAGTCTGTGCATCTTTCAGCCTTGGACCAGTTCCTGGGTTTTTTATGTTGCAGAAACGGAACCTGTTAGGCACGAAAGTGTATTATATCTCTCCCAGAAAAGAAAACTGTGTAGCTGTATCGTTAGTCTGTGTAGGAAATGTATGCATTTGCACCACCGCTGTTGGAATAGCAGGAGGTTTTCTGCCGCAGGCAGGTGTGGCAACCGAGTGAGCAACAGCTGCAGTGTCCTGGAAGAAAATACAGCATGTGCTCCTTTTTGTAGCAAATCAGCTGGCATAGAGACAACAGATTCATTTCCCCGGTGAGTCACTAAGCCTCCCTAAAGCCCCATATCTCCAAGGCTTTCAGCTGAGGTGGAGCACGTTACACCGCTCCCAATACAGCCAAAACCTTAAAGGCTTAGTCAAACCTATAATTAATTAACACTTGTATAACACTTAGAAGATATAACTCACTAGATGAGCACTAAGGCTGTTGCTAATGATTTTGAATGTACGAAGCAACTTCCTAAAAGCCTTTGAAATTGGCAATTATAATGTTCTGTCTTAGGTGGAAAAGCTTTGATCACTCCAGAGCAGGAAATAAGTGCATGACTTAAACTGGAGAGATACAGTGACGGAACAGCGGAAAACTGCTAAATACGCTGGCGTGGCGAAGGGCCAGGGGAAGATTTGCTGTTGATCCTTCCAAAACTCTATTTGAAGCCATTTCAGCATTTCTGTATTGCGTAAATGACTGTGAAAGTCCTAGGAAGTCTGCAGTTGTATGCAGTCTATGCAGTTGTCTGAAGATAAGACTTAATTGAAGAATTTTACTTTCATGCCCTCTTCACTTTATTTTTTTTTTAATTTCCATGCAATTACAAGGCGGCATTCTGATACAGTGCTAGAAATGAACCTAATGAAAATATTCTGGCCTGGCCTGTCTTATGTTCCAACACAAATACTTTAGTGAGATTTAAAAAACCGCAATTGATAAGATTTAAAAAAAAATGATAAAAACAAGTCTGAAAGGCTATTGTTTTCTGTTCAAAGGTAGGAATATTTTGTAAAGAAACTAACTACAGTCTAGAAGCTTGATTTTGCCCTGGTGTTTTCCGAGAGCAAAATATGGGAAGCTGTGTTCTTTGCTTGACTAGTGCTGGTTGTGGGTTCAGCAATGACATCCACCAAACTGTTTCCCTAACTTATTCAATTTTTCATGAGGTGATTAAAATTTAAGGGGTTCTTTGGTATCAAGCAGTGTAGTCTTTGCTTGTAAACTTTCTACACTTCCTCATATAACTTCCAGTTACTCCTGGGTAGAAGAAAGAAAATAAGAACATTTTAGGAAAATAAAAAGGTGTTACAGAAAGGCTGTTTTTAAGGATGTACAGATATTTTTAAGCTAGTGTAGTGCTGTCACATGCAAATAATGTTACCTGTTGAAGGCATCTGCAGAAACATTTTATTTACTGTGATTAGTTGCCTAGTAAATTCTCCCTAATAGATGTTGAGTAAGTGAAAAATACTCTTCAAGTGGTTTCTTGAAGGAACAAATATTATTGTAATGCTTTTATATCATAATAACAAAATAAAGTTACATCCAAGTAAAATGAGGGGAAAAATCTATCTTACTACTTGTCCATAAGCTTTTCACTGAGGGATTAAATGTTAGTACTACGCCTGTTGGTGCAATACCAATATACTTCAGAAAGTTTACAAACATTTGAGAAATATATAACTAGTTATGGGATATAGCCATTTAAATTACACATTATACTTATTTCATTCCATAGGCAGATTAATCCTCTAACTGGGCTTTTACACGTGTATTTAAACAAAAATGGGATCTGAGGTTAAACTGACATGTGGAGATGCTGTATCATCAGGAAATTACTATCATTTATTATTTATGTATTGATGACATCTAAGTGCATTTGTCAGTGACCAGGGTTTCATTGCATAAGGTACAGTACGAACACTGAGCAGGAATATGACACCTGCCCTAGGGAATTTAGAAATAAAATAAAATACAAAAAGAGAAGCTGATAGGAGAGAGAAGATGGGAGGAGCTGCTAAGAAGAAAATATACATTAATCGGTATAAAAAGCAGTTGAGTTGGTGAAGCAGCAATCTGTCATGTCTTTTCTAGCTGTTCCTGCAAGTGAGAGTTTTCAAAGAGGTGTTGAACGGGTCTGTCTCAGTTCCTCGTCTCTAAGGTAGAGGTAGTAATACTTCACTCAAAGGTGATTTACGTGAACAGGAGCACATTTGCATTTCTGAAGCTCTTTCAAGAGAAAAAAAGGTTAGCTCCAAGTCTTATGTTATGGGGCAGAGTCCCACTGTGGGGAAATTATATGGGTAGCCTTTGCAGTCTCCGTGGGACCCGGGGCGTGTGTGCAGGCAGGTCGGTGTGCAGTCGCCTGGAGCCCCTGGTGCAGCCCCTTTTGTGCCGTGTAAGCCCTGGGCAACACTTAGAGGTGAGGAGAAGCATTCACCTGGAGACCTAATCTGTTCTGGTGATTCAATAGGAAACTGAAAATCATGCAATCTGGGAACTGGACCTGTCAGACAGGGTCAACGAAGCATGTCACGAAGATGATCAGAGGGCTGGAGCACCTCTCCTATGAAGCCAGGCTGAGAGAGTTGGTGTTGTTCAGCCTGGAGAAGAGAAGGCTCCAGGGAGACCTTATAGCAGCCTTGCAGTATCAGAAGGGTGTCTACAACAAAGCTGGAGAGGACTTATTACAAGGGCATGTAGTGATAGAATGAAGGGGAATGGCTTCAAACTGGAAGAGAGTAGATTTAGAGTAGATATTAGGAAGAAATTTTTCACTGTGAGGGTGGTGAGAAACTGGAACAAATTGCCCAGGGAAGTTGTGGAAGCTCTGTCCCTGGAAGTGTTTTAGGCGAGGTTGGATGGGGCTTTGAGCAACCTGGTCTAGTGGGAGGTGTCCCTGCCGTGGCAGGGGGGCTGGAACTTGATGATCTTCAAGGTTGCTTCCAACCTAAACCATTCTATGATTCTGTGATTTTGCCTTCCTTGTCTCAGTTTGTTGTCTGCAGAGCTGAGATAATATCCCCATACTTTCTGAAGTCAGTTCAGGAACAAAAGCACTGTGTAAGTAGCAGGGTGCACAGGTGGTACAGTGTGAGCACTGGCATGTGAGGAGCCAAAGTATGCTTCTTCTGATGACAAGATAGCCCTCTCTGCACGAGCACAGCCTTCCTAACGCTGTATGGCTTCACGTGGATGAGACTGCATGACCATTCACACCTGATAGCTCGGGTGAAAACAGCTGATCTGAACGTTTATCCCATGCTGGATCCTCTCTGATCACAATCCTAAATGGAAATTCTTGCCCTGTGTGACCCAGTGGTACCAGAAACCATGGACCGCAACAAGGGCTGTGACCTCATGGTGCCGGCCCGAAAGGCAGCCCGGGGGAACGTGGCAAAACCTGATAGGCCTTTGCTGCATAAAACAAGGCTCTAACATCTCACAAAAGGGACAGTTATACTGAATGGGGATACCACTGATGCTGTTTTATCTAATTGCTGTAATTTAATGTTCATATGCTGTGTATAGCTAGAAGTGTGGTAGGACAGTCATGACATCCCAAAAAGTTGGGTTTTCCTCATGTGTAGCAGTCAGTACAGGTGGGGTCCACATATCATGATTGATGGTGATAATAACAATAATATCCTGTGTCATTCTTCTTCATGTATCATTCTTCATCCTGTGAAGGTGGGCATGTGAGCATGGGTATAGGGCTGGTGGCTGTCAGCAGCTATTTTCCATTAGCTGCCATCTGAGTTCCCTGAGGTCTTGTAACGCAGGTTGTCTAGGTGGTCCCTGGTGCCGAAGGAATTGGTGCAGCTTTTCTCTCTTACGCCCTCCATACTGCCAGGTAAAAAGGGGCTTGAGTCACCCTTCACGCTTCGGTGTTTGTTGCCAGTTACCACACCGCGGTGCCCTGATACATTATTGTTGTCTCCATTCCTGCCTTCAGGGAGGTGGTGCTCTGTATCCCTTACTCGTAATTCAGAAGTAAATGTTGGCTTTTAAGTTGTGACCACAGGGACAAATACACGGACAAAAGCTTTAAATTGCACAAGTGAGCAGTGGATAAAACCCTACATTTCTTTTTTACTTTGTCCTTAAAAAAAAAAGCATATGTTAAAAATGAATAAAAGGACCCTTCCAGATTTCTGTTGTCTTTCAGTAAATGAAGACTGGGGGGGGGGGGGGAAAAAGGGGTGAATCCTACTGCCAAGAGGAAGAGTGTTAATGGTAGTTTGCAGAGTCATTCCAGAGTTCATAGAAATCCACAGAGAGATTAAGAGAGAGGCAGAAAGCAAATGGAGGAACAGAAGAGCAAAAAAGGAAAAGGAAAAGGAGAAGGAGGAAGGAGGGAATGAAGAAGGAAGGGAGAGAGGGAGGAAGGAAGGAGAAAGTTTACAAATGAGACACACTTGGCACTTGTGCAGCTTCTGTTTATCTCATGGTTTTACGTTTGGTGCTGATGCAGTCTGCAGCGACTCACCACTTGTAACTACTAGAAAAGGAGACTGGGGAAGGGAGTTAAATTACTCCTGCTGTGACTTTTACAGGCATCGCATCACCAAACCCAGAAAGAGATGAAATGAAGTGACTGAACCCCAAGCTTTCAATCTCAGTTGTTTTTAATGACAGTCTTCCACACAGTGAGGAAAATGAAGAGGGTAATGCTACTGATTTCTTCTTTTTTTTTTTTTTTTTCAAAAACACAGCCAGGTGGAGTTTATTGCAGAGGAATTCATCAGCTGTTCATCACAACAGAGAAAAAAATTGTTCAGAGCAAGAGATGAGGAGTCTTTATATATTTGCTTTTAACAAGAATTGTTTATATAACTTTCTTGGCATCATCACCACAGTGTTCTCTAAAGATACATAAGTACGTAATGCTTCTAGCAAATACATGATGAACAAATTATGGAAAGACACTTGTTGACACTTGCAAGGAGAAGTGATGCAATGAGGAGAGCAGTGGTGAGTTTGGGGAGGGAAGAGACACCACCCCCCTGTGCCCTTACTCGTGCTGCCATGTTGCCTTGGCCTCTCTCTGTGGGTGACCCACCACCCCTCCTCTCTTCTCCTGCTCATAGGGGACCTTATGCACTCCCCTTCCCCTCCTTCCCTTCCTCAGCCCCACATGTCGATGTGACCCAGGTTTCCCTTTGGAAAATCTTGTTCTTCTTGAGTTCTTGTCTGACAGGGGAGGAGGGAGCCCTGCAAAGCAGATTCTGGGTAATTGTCACTCGCTGCCTGTGGCAAGCATCCATATCTGAGATTATAATTTAAATTCTGTTTATACAACATGCAGTTCCAATGCAGCTAGAGTTCTGTGGATGTTCTGGCAGTATTACAAATAAATCATAATAATAGTTGTTAATAAGTGAGTGCTGACAGTGATATTCAGGCCGTAATGACCATTGTAACCTAAAAAATCCCCAAGGAGCTTTATTGTTTTCAAAGGAGAAATGTGTGTTCTTAGACTGAAAGGTAATTTGGTTGGAATAGTACATTTCATTTATAATGAATGCATCCAGACCTAACGCTGCTTCCCTGCACAATATGCAAACCCAAGATTTGACGGTAAAACTCACTGCTCCTGAGTATGGCACACTGCTGCGTCTACGGACAGAATGTAGTTGTGCATTATAGATCAAACAGGGACTTTGCTCATTTGCACCAAAATGTGTAGACCTTTGGTAATAACTGTTTTTGTGAGGGAACTTCTGAAGATAAGTTAAAAGCATTGGACTTGAAAGGACCGTGGCCGGGAAGAGTTTTAGCGTGCAAGGGGGAACGGACAGGCTGGCGTGGGATGTAAGTTCTGTAAGTTTAAGTTCTCTTTCAGGGAGACAATATTTGGAAGTAAGTTTCAGCTAAACTTCACAATTGTCTCAATTGGAGAAAACAACTCTAAATTCTTTTTGATGCAGTATCTGTAACAAGTGCTATTTTAAGAATCTAGAAGAAACGTGCATGTTTCACTCTAGAAAATAAAATTGGTGTTCTACTTGCAGCTCTAAAGAGATGATCTTTGTTCTTTTGCCTCCAAGCCAGAATTCCATGATGGCTGTGATGAATATCCTACCTTTAAAGGGAAAAAAAATCAAAAGAGAAACAAGCTGTCATTTCCTATGAGGGAAAAAAAACTAACATGATATTGGCAGAAAAAAGGCCTACTAATGCAAATCCTGATCAAAAGAAATTCTACTGAGTTCTAAACTGTGTCCATAAAATTTTTGAGGTACATCTGTTAGGCATGATGATTTTCTGACATATATTATACAACAAATAAGTATGTAAGAGTAAGGTAATATTAGGGGAAGAACTAGTCTCCAAGAACTACTTTTGGATTTAAGTGACTCAGATGCTCAGAAAGAAATCAGAAGTTAACTGCTAGTGCAAATGACCGCATAGCAAACTAAATTTGAAGATGAGTGTTTGTTCCAAGTATACATGAGCATCTGCTTTCCTTAATATGGGAAAGTACCCAAAAGATGGCCAAAAATGCAGATTATTCAGTGCTTGAAACACAGAATCATAGAATGGTTTAGGTTGGAAGCAACCTTGAAGATCATTGAGTTCCCACCCCCCAGCCATGGGCAGGGACACCTCCCACTAGACCAGGTTGCTCAAAGCCCCATCCAGCCTGGCCTAAAACACCTCCAGGGATGGAGCATCCACAACTTCCCTGGGCAATTTGTTCCAGTGCCTCACCACCCTCACAGTGAAAAATGTCTTCCTAATATCTACTCTAAATCTACTCTCTTCCAGTTTGAAGCCATTCCCCTTCATTCTATCACTACATGCCCTTGTAAAAAGTCCTTCCCCAGCTTTCCTGTAGGCCCCCTTTAGGTACTGGAAGGCCGCAATAAGGTCTCCCTGGAGCCTTCTCTTCTCCAGGCTGAACAACACCAACTCTCTCAGCCTGTCCTGAGAACAGACCATGAGAACCACCTATTACTCAACATACACCAATGTAGCCTTCCAAGTGCTATAAAGATAAAAGTAGAAATTAAGATACCAATAAAACCAACAGATCCTTTTTTCCTACACTTATATTCTTCCATCTCCAGTGCTAATATGGAGTTCATAAGCAACCAGATAAATTTTAGTGAATGAACTTAATCCTAACATAAATAAATAAATTGCCAGTATGAGCAGTGAGCCTATTCATTTGGCAATAAGCCAGGCATTGATGGATAAATGAAAATACAACCTTTACATCACTGCTTGATTTAGCAATTAGTTGACATCAAGCTAGCAAACATGCACTAGACAGAGAAGACAGAATGTGGTTTCTCTGTGTTAATACTCGAATCTCTCTTTCACTGCATACCTTCATAGTAGGCAGAATTAATACTGATAGAATTTCCATTATGTACTGAAAAAAATCCCAGTCATGTTAAAATGTTTGTTTGCACTTACCTGGCATTCAGCATAGATAAGATCTTCCTTCACCCTTAATCTAATTATGACAAAATTAATAATGACAAGCCTTGAGAAAGTAAGTGCGTGACAATTAATAAAGAGGTGATTTAGATACGGAGTTTGCTGATGACAGGGCTTAGCCTGTGAATCAGCAGCACAAGAGGAGTATGCTGAGAAAGGACAACCATAAAGATAAAGGTAAATTATGAAATCCAAATGAGACCCTGGGGACTATGAAGATAATGATGGGTAAATCAAATCTGAGATGTGGGCTGAGGCACAAACGTATAGGTGAAAAGGGGAGCTTCAATTTGATACAAGAAAAAGGGAATGTTCGAGCAATGATCTGTGTGTTATATGCAGCCTCAGAGAACAATTCATCCATCATTCAGCCCATTGCTGGCAGCTTGCTTTCCCTGGGGAGTTAATTTGATGGCAACAGCCTGCCCTTAGCTGTCATTTTTACCAGGGCTGAGAAGCTTCCTCCTATCGCACTGAGCTTATTGCGCTTGCCTGACACCATGCATGCACACAAATGGGTGTCTGCCTACTCGGGGGTAGAGATGGCCACTAAAAGCGGGCTAGAGCAATTAACTTGGCCATTAAAAAACTCTTGGTCTGCTCCCAAGATGACCCT
This sequence comes from Ibidorhyncha struthersii, assembly GCA_013398815.1. Classification (NCBI taxonomy): domain Eukaryota; kingdom Metazoa; phylum Chordata; class Aves; order Charadriiformes; family Charadriidae; genus Ibidorhyncha; species Ibidorhyncha struthersii. The sequence goes on from VZSZ01009510.1 coordinate 21,770, forward strand.
AGGGCAAAGGATCTGACTGCTTTGACGACCGCAGCCGTCTTTCAGCCATTGCCTGTATCGATTCGTCAGTGACACGAGCCTGGCCTGGCACAGGAAGCTATGGGCACTACCCACCAGGTTGGCCTTTGCGTGATAAGGTGTATGAAAAGCAATTAAAACATCAGAAATCTGGAAAGAAGTTCATGTGGAATGATGGTTGACAGGAAGGTGAAATGGACAACTTAAAGTTAGCAAAAAATTGATGAAAAGTTACAAGCCATAAAATAAAGCAAAAAAAGAAAAGAAAAAAAAATAGGAATCAAAGGAAGGAGAGAAGGAAGAAAAGAAACTAGAAGACAGCAGACTGAAGGTTTGGGTCCTATTCTGGATCAACAGAGAACTTCTTCCAGAAGACTTTTTTTTTCCCAAAAAAAGTTTTCTTTTCATTTGTACTTTAAGCTCCACATACACATTGTAGTTTTGATTCCCTTTCTTCTGGAAGAAGAGATGAAACATTTATGTCCTGTTTATGAAAGGTGTGATGACTTCATTTTGATCTTCAGCCCAGGAGTAAGTTTTACCAATAAAGAAATAAAAATGGTTGTTCTGCACACTGACCTCAGAAGTTAATAGCTTCAGGTGTATATGAAAAAGCCATGGTCCCCTGAGGACTTCATAGTGCTACACCCTCCTAATGAAAGCCAAGATACATTTATGTGAAACTTGCAATTTGCAGTAGAAGGCTAGACCTTTAGTAGTTTTTTCCTTCTGACCTCAGCTGTGAGATGCCTAGGAGGGACGTGCTGCCTTGGGTCCTTGCCTGTATTGTGCCTCAGAGTACAAGAGCAGGGAGAGTTAATGCTGATCCATATATTCAAACCATTCAAGGACCAAATATCTTTCCCCTTTGGGATGAAGATTAGAACTTTCTAATGTCTACTTTGATACAGTTATCTATTCCTTGCGGAATTCAATTACCTGTAATACATTCCTCATGAGAACTTTCAAAAGGCACCGTTCGCACAGATCATGGCCAGCACACCACCAAGAGGCGTGCCTTATTCCTTCTCCAAAGAGGGCACTTACTTCCTTCTCACTTCCATGTGTCATTCTCTAAGAGTGAAAAAAATGTTTGTTTTTTCATTTTCTTCTCTTGTTTTGTGTCAGCATACTTGTGCAGAAGCCTGTGGTTTGGAAAGAGGCAATACTCTTCATCATAAAATATATACAACTTCAAATAGTCAATGCTTGTAGCTTGGAAAATATGCATTTCCCATAAATGAAACAGTATATAATTTATATATTGCTGTTCCCAGCAAACTTATTTCCTTTTTAGGGAGAGACTTATTTTGATGGAAGTCCCTTGAAGCTGATGGCAAAACTGAAGTAACAAGTTAATGATATGGAGTATCAGAGAATATTGCATGAAGTACTGAAGGCTGAGTTGCAGAAAACTATGTGGATATATGAAATATATTTGTTGTTAGTGGCAGGTATTTATGGACTGAAGAAATATTTTTCCAGTTTCCTCTCCTAACTTTCATCTATTCTGTGCATGCCTTTAGACAAAGATCACTTAGAAACTCAGGATTCATGCCTTTTTCGGATGAGTGTCAGAATGCTTGATTTCTTCCCAGATTCATTTTAAGAGCAAAATTTAAGGTACAGCCTCATTTGAAGTCCCAGAAGGAGGTCACTACATATATGTGGGCATGATTATTGATGTCAAATTAAAGATTTTTACATACTACAATTCTCTCACAAACAGAATAAATGATGAAATCATGTACTCGGAATAACGAATGCCTCTTACTAAATTATATTTTTTCTTTTACTAATAAATGTATTTTATTGTTTGGAAATAATTGTTAAACGTTGTATTTGGAGGAGCAGATAATTTAAAGCATAAGGAGTACTTTGCTTTAAAGGAGAATAGGGTAAGGGAAAAGTTTCTTCCAGTACATTTGTGGAAATTCTGTTCCGAGCTATTTGAATTGAGGGCATTTTAGATAATGTTACGAGATTTTTGTACTCTCAGATCACACCTGGGTTTAATAGTCTCAGCAAAATCAGTGGCGAAATTTCCTGTTCCTTTAATGGAGCTCCAGTTTCTTGTGGAGAGGCTTGGATGCGTAAGGGAGACAAGAATGAGCTTTGTAATTAGAATTGTTACATGGTAGTCTGACTTAAAAATAATTCACAGCTTGTCAGAGAAAATAGCAATTAACTGTGAACGCTGTAAAATTTCCATCCTTAAATATAAAAGAGAAATCTGTTCAATTTGTAGATATCTTTATGAGCTGTAAAAATAGGCTCCAGACACAGAAAAAAAACAAACAGAATTCCTTTCATTAAAACCCATGAATTTTGTTAGATGGGAAGGGCTTTACTATGAAAATGTTGGTCAACTTAAAACCTCAGAGTGATTCTGTTAGGAAAAAAATGAATATATATTTTAGTATTGGAAATTCCTTCAACAGGTACACAACAGAGTGACAGGAAGGGTTTTGCAGGAGCAGAAGCTCCCAAGAAAGAGTTGGAAGGCAGAGGGAGGGTTTTGTGGAGGGAAGGCACAGTGTCAGTTAGCCCTGAGTCAGCTTGGGAGGGGTGGAAGACTGAAAATTAGATGTCAATGGATCAGAAATATAAGCTGAAGCATTTGGGACAGGCTGTGCATCTTTCGGTGCCTTTGGCATAAGAAACTGTTCAAGGAAGACACTGACCTTTCTTCATCCTGTAACATACTCTTCACCAAAAGGTTCTCCCAACAGGGCTGATCCAGGTTCTTCAGAAAGATCTCATTTTCTACTCAAGAGGCATTTTCTAACAGCAAGTGTGTTGCTGCTTTTTATGGAAACATTTTAAAAAGAATTCATGTCATTTATTTGCACAATATCACAGAATCACAGAATCACAGAATAGTCAGGGTTGGAAGGGACCTCTGGAGATCATCTAGTCCAACCCCCCCGCCAGAGCAGGGTCACCTACAACAGGTTGCACAGGACAGCGTCCAGGCGGGTTTTGAATGTCTCCAGAGTGGGAGACTCCACAACCTCTCTGGGCAGCCTGTTCCAGTGCTCCACCACCCTCAAAGTAAAGAAGTTCCTCCTCATGTTAAGATGGAACTTCCTATGTTCAAGTTTGTGCCCATTACCCCTCGTCCTATCAATGGGCACCACTGAAAAAGACTGCTCCCATCCCCCTGGCATCCTCCCTTCAAGTATTTGAAAGCATTAACAAGATCCCCCCTCAATCTTCTTTTCTCCAGACTAAAGAGACCCAAATCCCTCAGCCTCTCCTCATATGAAAGATGTTCCAATCCCCTAATCATCTTTGTAGCCCTTTGCTGGACCCTCTCCAGCAGATCCCTGTCCTTCTTGAACTGGGGAGCCCAGTAGGAGCATTTGAACTTGGAGAATCTCCCAAGCTCTTTTTTATAATTAATTCCTAATAATGATATTTAAACATAGTTGCAATAAATCCAGTATCTGGGAGGCCTTGTCCTGGCCTCTTCTCATTCAAACTCCTTGAATGCATAATTACAGTGACGTCTTACGGACCAAAACTGATTTTGGTGAAATTTTTTAAACAAAATTTTTAAGAATGGGCCTGAGGGGAGCAGAAGTACCCTCTTTATGTTTGCAAGAGTCTGGTTATGGCAAAAATGCCTGTTTTTTTAAAAAGGATAGCAAAGCCAAGCTGCATTAAGGACACCTTATTGGTCCACTGAAGGTATTATATCTTCGTTTTGTTTTATGTGTGACAGATGCACTGCTGCAAAGTAATATTTTTGACATAAAAAAGCTTGCTAGTATGGCATAGCAAAGTAGCATTTTTATTGTACATGGGGTATTTCCAAACTGCTTTGATTTTGCAGCAAATTAGCTTAAGGTAATTGGATAGTGCTTATTTAATTTAAAAGACCATTTTAAACAGTTAACTAAAATATTTTTTCCTTACTATTTAACTAATTTGCAGTTTTTAACTGTAAACTTTACTTTAGGAGACAGAAGTATGTATTGTTTGAAAGTTTCATCCCAATATTCATGCCAGTGAAAGCTTGGCTGCCTGTTTTCTCTGCAGACTTATGTAAATTTCGAGGGACCTTGTGTGAATGGAAGGAGTCTGAATTTGTGTCCATGGTAATCTGTTCAGCGTGTAGAGGAAGTTACAATGGCATTAACCCATGAAAAGGATCAGTTGTTTTCATGGAAAGCAGTCAAGACATGCTTTGAATTCAGATAGTCAACTTAATCAGAGCTAGACATCGTTTTTTAAGGGTTTCTCTTTGAAAGAGCTTAATGCTGGTCACCTGCTACAGTCAAAATACATGATTTATCTGTAAAGGGGCATAAAAATTTAACAGTTAGCTGAAGAACGGATACACCCCTGAAATAAAGAAAATTAAAAAAAAATCCTGCAGTTATTTACAACCTCTACTTGGGCAACTAGAAGCATGAAAATGCCATAGTTATCCTGGCTCATTACCTGCCTTCTGCCACTGGGAGCTGAGTGCATTCATGCGGTGCTTCCTTAGGACTGGAAATTAAGCAGCACCAGTCCTCACCGCCTTCCCGGCCAACACACCTGAGAGGCAAGACATAGAAGGGCCTGAGCAAACGTGGTGATTTGGAGTCTTGTATCAGCCTTCACAGGTCATAACAAGAATTCAAGTCTAGTCCCCCACCGCCATCTTGCATTCCCTCAGACATAAATGGTTCTGCTGGTACAGCTGCCCTGATAAGAAAAAAGTGATTGAGACTATATTCCCCTTTAACTTTACCAGAAGAAATCATACATAGCAGCCTCATTTGGGTTTTTCTCCTGCATTTAAATTAAATTACAGTACAAGGAAGAGTAACATTAGGCAACCCGTGTTTAATTGGCTCTTCAGCAGAGATTTAATTTGCAAGATTAAATAATACCTGTCTCAGCTTCGTCTGTTTCAGCTAGTGAAAGTAAAAGATCCTTCTGCTCGGTATCTTAATCAATTTGCTACAGGATATTTCCACAGTTTAATGGTAGACTTATATTAGGGATGGCTTGCTTTTGATGAGGAGGAGGGTGACAAGGTTAAAAATAATAAGTACAATTAATGTAAGAAAATAAAAAGTTCAGTGTCTGTAATAACTGTAAGGTTTTTTTAGAGTACCTGTCTAGTGCTACTTGAACATTTTATACCAATGTTAGCTAAATGAATTTGCTGTATTGCTGCATGAAGATGCATTTATAGAGCTTTGTAACTACATTTCCCGGCCTTCGTTGAAAATGGCATTACCCAACAGCTTTCCAGTGGGAAGAGGCAGGTCTTTCAATGCAGATCTCTGAATTAATGCAGCAAGAACAGCTGGTACTTGCCCCTAATCCAATTCAAGAGCTGTAAATTCCCGGAATTATTTTCATAAGAGCTACTGTGACCTCTGTGTGTTCACAAGTGGAGATGTTTGGACATTAAAACTGTAATGGGAAACACAGTAACTGCTCCAGGCATAAGGGAAAAGGCTGTTGATGGATGATCACAGTGTAAGCAACATCATCTCATCAAGACAGAGGAAGAACAGTTAGGTAAGTACTGTAATGGCTGGCATTTTTACTGGACATTTAAATTGTCTTTCTCCATGGGAGAAGACAGTAGCAGCAAGGATTTTCTTATAAGTTGCAACAAGAAAGTAAGAGAATGGACATGAGTCTACTGTTTAGGAATATCTCTTGCCTTTACAGGAGGCATATGGGTCAATGCCCAGATCAGGCTTTTCTTATGGTTCTCCAGGTCAAACACAATTAGATAAAGCAGAATGTCTGGCAACTGTCCAGAGGAAAAAGCGATATTAATAATAGCAGTAGTCACCTCAATAAGCCTTTGCAGAGGAATTGGGTTTTGAGGATGAACTATACACTGCTGAATCACAGAATCGTGCCATTTGAAAATACCATTGCCCATGAATTTATAGAAGGTCGTCTCTGTAGTGTTGGTTAGGCCAAAATCTGCTCTATCCTGTACTCTTATAAGGGGAGTAAAAGACAATACTGTCTAAAGACAGCATTTGCTCTATTGCAACACAAAACCAAGAATCACATAATCTCCAGTTCTGTAAGAAAGCTAGAACTGATGGATCTGAGATTTTTCTGTTTATTAGGTATATCAGTTTGCAGTCATGTTTTGCTGTCCCTGATGATATTTCAGTCTGTTAAGGGAGACATTGCTAAAAAGCATCTAGGGACATTCCCTTGAATCTAAGCAAGGGAAGAGTCGGTCATGTCACTTGCTCCAGCCAACTTCTTGAATTTAACTTTGTTGCTTGCCTGGATGCCAGTAGAGTGTCTGTGACAGAACAATAAATTATGTTTAAGTTTTAATAGTAGCTGCATTTCCTGTAGGACAAGTACTACCACTGTTGTGAATGCCGTGGATCATTCATGTCTAGTATGCAAGTAGCAGGAAGAGCCATGTTGGGTCATACCTGAATTCAGTATTATCTGATGGAGGCCAGTGCAGATGCTTCAGAAGAACAGGCATGAAATCCCACAGCAGGTAGAACTAAGATACTTCCCCAATCTTTTCTTGCACACCTCAATCTGTGCCAGGTGCCTTTCTAAATGTATTGTGATGACTCCAAATATTCTTGATATCTTCATAGCTATTTCAGTCTTCATTTAGCTGTTAGCCTCAGCGGTTTCCTGCAGTGATAATTGCCTAGATGTGAAAAAAAGTGTATCCTTTCACTGGTTTTCTTACTTTCAGCCTTCTCATTAATGCCCCCGGGTGTTCTTGTTCTTCTAGAGAGAGGGAGAACAAAAGTTCCCAGTCTTCATCTCAGCAACATTCATTATTCTTTATATTTGTTTTCTTCCCAAAATAAGCATTCTTACCCATTTCCATCTCCCTTTGTTTGGAACTTTTCCATGGTCACTTTCATCAGTGTTCCCTCTCACCCATATTATTGTGCTTAATTGTTTTTGAGAAGGCAAGACCAGCACAGAATGCATTTTTTCCAGATGAAGCCATGCTGATGGGGGCAATTATGTGTTAAGGGGCAATAATGTTCTTTCTTCTTCATTTCTGACATATTTCCAAATTTCTGCTTGGACTCCAGCTGTACACTGAATGAAGGACTTGATTTAGCTGTCCAGGGATGCCCTGGTCTCTTCTTTCAGCGGATACAATTAATTGAAAACCCAACAAAGTAAAAGTAGTTTAGTTTTTCTCAATACCCTTTTTTTTTTCTTTTCAATTATTTTTGCTGCTACATCATTCAAAGCTGCACATCATTTGGTGCCGTTACATATTTACCTTGCTTGTTATCGCTCTCTGAACCTACTTGTACCCATGGTCCTACCCCAAGCTAAATAACTGAAACATCGATGCAGTGCAACATTTTGGCGTATCCTTTTTAGTCATTTAATTTAACCAACTGTTTCCATTTCTGGAAAATTAGTAGACATTTTGAAGACTTCTGAAAAATGGCATTGCTATCAAAACTGGAAATATTTTTATTTTGAGGATCTTTGAAAAAACTTGTAGATTTTCTTTGCTAGAGGTTGGTGTCAGTGTACTAATTTGATGTTCATGCTGTCCCTTGAATTTCAATTCAAATTATGTTGCAGTCATCACTCTTTAGTGGCTCATCTGCTGTCATTATGTGACCTGTCTGCTGTGCATGTTATATGAGTTTCTCAAGAAAGGCCTCTGCTCACTTGTGTTCAAGAGCTGCTTTTCAGATTTGCACCTGCATTGTTTCTCTAAGCTTTGTCCTATTGGGCCATTCGGCCATTTTATATGTGGTCGTTGAAATCTTACTGGTTTGTTACATTGTGCGGATTGTTTCATCCTGCTACCGCTTAGGAAACCCATTTGCTTTTCTTTGCTAGATTTTGCTAGATGTAGTAAAACTGTATTATTTTATATATATGTGTGTGTGTGTATATATATGTAATTGGGGCTCAGAATTTGTTCTGTTACAGAGTCAGCTGTATGTTCCTCTCAGCAGTTTTATTTTCCCCAAGATGTTCTCCAGGACCTGGAAGTTTAAACCCTCCTTGCTCACTCACAGAAGTGAGTTTTAGCACTCTGTTCTTTTGGTCTGTTTGAGCCTGCACCCTTAACTGGAAGCGTTTATAAGAAAACAGGCAGTGAGAGAGCTTCTTCTAAGTCTATATGTAAACTTCCAGGCCATCCCCTGCTCATAACTCTGCGTTGCTGGGCGCGATGTGTAAGGCAGGCTTCCTGCCTAGCACAATGGCAGAAGTGTCTAAATGGCTCTAGGACAAAGCGTCCTAATTACGTGCCCAAAGAATATTCACAGAAGACACTCTGAATTCAGCCTATTGAAGTTTTTCCCCATACCATGAAACCTTCATATAAATATTCATAAGAGAGGGGGAGACAGGCAGACATGCTTCACAGGCTGCTAATTAATGCCTTTACCCAGGGTTTTAGTGCTCTACACCTAGACCAGGGGCAGGTGTCTTTATCAAGGGCTTGGAGGATTTTGAGAGCCTGCAATGGCAGCTGTGTTAAAAATCCCCTTCTAGAACTAATTCTTCATCACTTAAGAGCCCAAATCCCTTAGTTCTGTGGGGAGTTGAGATCCAAACCAGCAAAGAGTTTAGGAAGGTGAATTCCCAATGTGTGGACTTTATCCATCCTGGTGTAAGTTCACAAGTCGCTTTAAGTGCGTTGAAGCCTACTTACAAGATTTAAGTGTGTCAAACCATTAACTCACTATACATTTGTAGATAATGTTTTCCCCTGATTCTGGTTGCCATTAATTGACAGAGCAATTCATTACTTTATTAATTGGCAATACAAATCATTTAATCTGGGTAGATGAGTCACTGCAATTAACTGAAAACAAATTAATTAGTTAGGTACGTTGTATTTAATTTCTTCATGTTACAGTGTTTAGTTTGTAGTAAAAATTTGCCTATGAATCGGAATGACATTTTCAGTCTTCCTGATTTTTGTTTCAAAGATTTAATTTCTTACTGTTTGAAAGTCACAGTCAATTTGCAGTTGGTTATTGAGTGTTGACAGCTGACTGCCACAATATATGAACTTTCAGTTGTATTGAACTGATGTGAACCTAGGAGGATTGCTGCAATGAGATTCTCAGTTCAAACCGTGTTACACACTCAGTGTAGGATTGCAAGTAACAAGAGGTCAGAACCTCCATTTTGTGGTTCAGTGCACAAATTAAGGCTTTTCATGGAGCACCGCCACCACCTGAGACCTGGGAAAAGGCTTTTTACTGCCTTAGTGAAAGGTTGGATTATGTGGGGAAATGGCTATGGCAGTAAGGTGAAATTTCACGTTTACAATGATTGATTAAACCATGTATCTATCATCTTATGGGGCTATTATTTCCACATTTTGGGTCAAATCTTGTTCAACTAGGTTTATGTCTGCTGACAGAATTCAACAGGGATTAGAACTGAAAGAATATGAACTAACAAAACAATGTTGTGGGGTTGATTTTCTTCTGAAATCACAAAGCTGTATTCTGTCTCCTATTACTGTTATGTCAAATGTGCATAAATTAGACATTAGGAGGACAGGCGGGCGAGGGATGTGTGCCTGTACGGTGGTTTGGTGTTCTGTCTGCATTCACATGGGCCTTATATAGCTTCCCAGGTGGTTTTACCTCCCCCCTCCAAGATGAAGACCATATTGATTAAATACAAATGAGCAAGATTCATGACGATATAGATCATGCAAAACATCTGATCAAAACATCCGAGTCTCCACTTCCAAATATTATTAGTATCTGAATCCTAAAATCATCTGTGAAGTTCCAGTTTTGTGGGTGGTGTAGGACAGGACTAGGATGGGGCTCCTGTTTCCTTCGTGGTACTCTCTTGGACATACATAAAACATGAGACAGAATTTGACCTCAAAATTATATCAAATGGTAGATACAGTATAGATAACAAGGCACTGAAGTCAAGAAAGGAAATGTGAAGAAAATAGATTTTAAATTGGCCTTTTTTATTTTATATCACCTATAATTTTTTTTCAATCTGATGGAGAAAAAACGTCAAGTGTTAATATTGCTGTAGTTAGCTACAGTAAACCATCACCTCCAGGAGCTATCAATACACTTTTTTGTTTTCAGCAGTCAGTGAAAGTAAAAATATTGTTCTGTAGAATAATATAGCACATTTCTGTATGTTTGATGAAGCAGAGGACCAGATACTGAGCATTTGCTTTTCAAAACATGCTGGCTAGCAAGAGCCTAGTGTGAGTACTAAGCACCTGGTTTGTATGAAAATACAGCTGTGGTGTGGTGCTCCGCTTACAGGGCACAGGAGTTGTCAAAGCCTGGAGGAAAGCCCAGACCATCCACTTCCCTGTGGAGGTACTGTTCTTCCATAAATCCTCTAAAACCCAGGATTAAATCTGGATTCCTTAAGGAACTTCAAGCTATCCCCCTTTTTTGGTAGTCTTAGTTTTATATGACTTCTTTTCCCAAAGATATCATAGGAAACTAAAATTATGTCATTTGATCTGTTCATACTAACTTAAACATTTTTGAAATCAGCTTCAGAATTGATGGAGCAAAATGATTAGTTATCCCACTGAAAGAAGAGGCCTCACTAATTAAACTGGGGACTGTGTGTCCTTGGTATCTGTAAGGTCTGGATGAGGATTTTGGGAACCCCAGCCCCATCCAACAGCACCAGTCAGTCCCCCAACAAACAGCCAACCCCTTCCTACTGCCACCACCTCTGAGCAAAGCTCAAAGATCTGGGGAAAAACTCTGAGTGCACTAGAATCTCTTTTTTCTGGATCTGTGTGGCATGTACCTTTTTTCCCAGTCATTTCTCTTCTTAGGTTGTACCATAAAGGTTAAATTACATATACAATTCAAATATGTCAGGGTGAAATCTCTGTTAGTATTAAACTGTACTTAGAGCCAACAGTTAAGGTTTGGCCTGTTCAACAGTCACTTTTCCAAAAGCTTTTGTAATTTTAAACCGTCCTGAAAATGCTGAAAAAGAGTTGCTTGACTTCACAGATGCCCCAGTTCTTAACCTGAAAGTCTCCCAAATGCTTAAAATTCTGCTTTAGCATTTGCTGAGAATTTCTCAGTCTGGATAGTGTGGAGCAGCTTGGAGCCTATTTCATAGCTAAAATACGCTTCTAATTAAAAAAAAAATAAATCAGTCATCTTTCAGGCACCCTTTCAAAATTAAACTTTTGCCTGAACGTGTTAAACCACACATTTGTAGTGTTAAGCTGCATGTAAGGTATTACTGACTCTAATTCTCCTTTTACTACATCCTTCTGGCTTGAAAACTCCATAGACCTCAGGAGAGAGGTTCCCTTCCTTCCTTTGCCTGGGGAGATGGGAATCTACGTGGTGGTTGCTCCTCAAGAGTGCCCAAAAGGCAGATATGGGCTATGTGCAGGAACAGGAGGGAGAGTACTGCCCTGTGCTTCTGGTGAAGGCAACCTGAGTGGAGTGGGAAAAAACACGAGTGACCGTGTCAATCTTTAGTCCCACGGTCAGAGAAGCTGTAGGAAAGGAGGGAGCATAGATTTTGGTTCCTCACCCCAGTGTATTTTGAAATATAGTATCATGAATGAATTTTAAAGTAATTGCAGTTATTCTGATTATTTTATCTGTGATCTGCCTTATGCCACTATATTAATAATTCTGCTGTATTCTAAAAATTCTTATAAAAGGAAAATTATTTTAAAAAAAAACAAACAAACCCATACATTAAGTATCTTTGTTTCACCTTTGGTTTGTGTTTTTATCGTGCCAGTGTTTGTCATGTTTTTCTCTGTTTGTCTGTAGCACTCATGAGACACTTTGTTTTCTTTTCCAAATGGTATGTTTATGTAATCAGTTGCAAGAAGGAAAAGGCTAAAGGAAAAGAGTAAACAGGAGATTTATAACATGATACAATCCTAAGAAATCGCAGTATGTATGTGTGTGTGTATATATATATACACACCCCTTTTTGACAAGTCCTTATAGATATACATATCTCCGGACATACCTATGCATATAAATAATATAATTGTTAGGATTTGTCAGAAAATGTCAGGTTCTTCATTTGTTTACAAGTTTTTCATTGTATTGTTTACATTATGTTCATATATTTTTTATCAAGTCGAGACACATATTTTCATAGATGTGCGTTTGATACCGGGTGTCCATGAAAAGCTTTGGAACTTTTCAGTCTTGATGTTGTGTAGGGCTTCCTCAAGGGAGTACAATGTTTTTGATATGATTTTATAAAGATATGTGGCATAATCCCTGGATTTATAAGAACACATGCAAAAATCATCCAGGGCAACCTCTCTGTTCTCCTTTGTTATTGACAAAAGAATTTCACCAAGATGTTTCAAGTGAATACCTTCCTAAAGCAAAAGAAGATACTGCTGTCTAAAGAGCCACATTTCAGGAAACTTACTGGAACATGACTGGAAGTATAATGGTTGAGTAGAATTTTCAATTTCAGCATCAAATAAATGGGAAAGGAAAATATATAATAATTAAAGACTTCCTCCTTTAGAGAATATATTTCTCTCAATATCCCCCCCCCAACGTCTTCATAGGATTCAGTCTAAGGCTGTTCATTAGGGTCCACAAGATGATTTTAACTATTGAAATAGTTCGCAAAAGAGAGTTTCTAACAGCTTGACTTCACAGCCCCTACTGTGCTAAAAACATTTATTTCAGTAAATGTTCCTTTGAGATGACTTGCATAAAGTCTACTCTCAAAAGTTTTAGATAGATATTACCAAAGCTGTAGAGCTTTTACTGATCTGGAGGCATTGGAGAAACAGTAAAGATTTTTAAAAACTTTTCTTTTGTAAAAAATGTGGACTCTGAGATTTTTGGGTATAGGAGTTAAATTTGCTTTATTTTTCACTGCGCTTCTGAAATGTCTATTGCACTGTTTCGTATTTGTTGGAAAGGAGATTGTAAATGTTTTTACACTTAGGTGCTAAATATAAGAGGTAAAGCACATATTCTTCGTTCCTAATCATATTTATTACAGTTCTTGGCACACAATTTTGCTAGAAATCAGAATCATAAAAGTTTGTCAGTGGAATACCCAGAATGTTGAAGAGGATTGTGCAAATAAAATTAAGTTACCATTACTATTTATGTTTAAACAAAGTCCAGTTCTGTTCAACTCTCATCTCTTTTCTGCTTCTCTGGTACTGCTAACAGAGAAGTAAATTAATTTTGAAACCAAATGCCTATAGTTTCACTAACTTGATTGAATTTTTGTTTGTTCATGTCTGGTCTGGATTTACTTTTTATTTATATGATTCCATGAATTTACGTAGAATCATAGAGTCACAGAATACCAGGTTGGAAGGGACCTCAAGGATCGTCTGGTCCAACTTTTAACAACCAACATGTGTTGCGTTAGAAGACTGACTGGGTGTGAGGAAAGGAATCTAGGTAGCGGCAGAGTTATATAAAAGTGTGTCCTAGGAATCACTGCTTGATACCTGCTTTTTTTGAATAGCAATCCCAGTTTCTATCATAAACACCAGTTTGCCTCGCTTCATACGTGGGACAATAGTGTAACACCTTTGGGGAGATTACTGTCCCATTAGGTCCCTTCTGGTCTTGGCTTTGGTCACTTTTTTAGGTACTTCAGCAGCAAGCCAGTCATCTATCTCTTCTGGGTTACCTAGTTCTGTAGGTTCTTAAGTTATTGAGATATCCTTGTGTTTAGCCCAAGAGCTTCTCAGGAGCTTAATTTCACTCACCTGTGCGTGTTCAGAAATACCCATTCTGGAAAGATAAGCACCACCACTCTCCCACCTAAAACCTGTACTGTCAGCTTGATTTCGGTGAGCAGACATTTGAATGCTGTATCGATTACCAGAGAAGCCTTAGAACTTAACTATAGCCAATGGTTCAACTGTTAATGGCTGCGTGGGTCTATCAGACCATTTTGCTCCATCTTCAGATGATGCCTGGGTGCACAAGGTCACAAATGCAAGGAGACATCTGACATTTCCTACTACTTTGCCTGTAGTCAGAGCGAAGGTGGGAGCAGGTAACTTCAGCAGATTGGATCACACTCTGTGGTATCCTGAGATAGCCCCACTTTCCACTGGCTGCTTAGCAATTTCAGAGGCTCCGTAAGGCACAGGCATGTAAAATTGCAATGGGGTAGAACATAAATTGGTCAAACTGGAGTCCTTGTTGCTTTTGCATATACAAATGCACTGGAAAATTGTGATTAGCTGATACCATAGGGATTATCCTTTTAATTCATGGCACTATTCACTGTAAAGTTGTGACAGGTTAAGTAAGCAGAATGGCTGTTAATAATCTGGTGCTTAGTGATAACTGCTTTTAGTGAAACCAGTCAATCTTTTTTTTTTTTTTTTTAGATTTAAACACAATTTGTGTTAGTAAATACACACAACAATTGTCAAATTGTAAGAGGTGTTTTGTTTTGGCTTTATATTTAGTGCAGGGAAAGTCTCACTTTTTCAATCTGTATTGGAATGAGCAGCCTACACACCAGCATAATGAAGGGAACCGACTCTATAGATACCCAAACGTGTACTGATGCCTAAAATTAGCCTACATAGAAGGAACTGTGGGTAAAAAAAGATTTTTAAATTTCTCTAAGGCTGTGAGAATTCTCAGACCCGTCTTGACAAAAGATTTAGACACTTCCACTTTCAGGGAGAAAGGATATATGAAATTGTAGAGGTGAGCTATTAAAACATTTTGGTAGTTTTAAGGATTTTACAGATGCCATTACAAAATTAAACAAATCCATAAGAGAAAGACCTTACTCAGATAAATGTAGATCATTTTCTCAAAGGGATTTATAGATAGCTCCTGTCAGTTAGAACTTCAAGACTGTTAGCAGATCGTGCTCTGAATCTTTTCATTTCCTCCATCAGTATAAATCAAGAATTATTTCAGTTGAGGCAATGAAGCTACACCTTCATAAGATGGATGAGAGGTATTAGAAGTGGGTCCTGTGACCTTCCTGTCAATGGAAGGAGATAAATAAGGAAATGACAATTGAAGAAATGCTCTATTTGTCATCAGAGGTGATTTTTCACAGTTTTAGCTGTGTTTAAGATTCTGTGTTTACTTTTGGAAGTAGAACCAACATTACAAAAGTCTTTCTGATCTATTTAATTGTATTCTTTTTAAGTGTGAAAAGCATTGAGCTTCTATTTTACCAGTCACATGTAGCTTCTTTTTTAAAAAAATATTATTATGCTGGTTTTGCAGTCTGTCTTCCTCTCTTTGACTTCTTTGCAGTAACTTTGTCTGGTGTCCCACTACCCACCTGCAGTTTTTCTTTCAGCTACCCTGTATAACCATTGTTCTTATTGTACCATTTGAGTTTTTTCCATGAGCCCTAATTCTTCTCCAGTGAAGAGATTTGTGTCTTAATCTAAAAATATGCCTTTCAGAATGTTTTACGGTGTATAAAAGTGCTGATGAAGAGTAGAGATAGTAGATCAAGTAAGGCATAAAGACTGAGCTACCTCACTCTACTTGGCTGAGCATCGTCCAAGACATTCACATTTAGGCACAAACTGGTGCATCTCAGTAGCCTTCGGTAGAGTTTGGTCAGTCTGTGTGGTGGAAAATCTGAACCTGGGTAAAGTGTCTTTTGTTCTTCTCAACAGTTTGTTGAATATCTGGGCAAGTACAACATGTATTTGAATAAAAATTTTAAAACCACTTTGCTAGTTCAAACCACTTGTCTGGTAACCTGTCTCTGGCAATAACCAGTAGCAAGTGCCTTGGCAAGTGCATTAAAATAGGCAAATATGCAATGAGAATTTCCCAGTATAATCTTCCCAATTTCATAAGCAGACTTAGTGAGCCAAAAGCAGTGTCACTGTGTTTAAGAGGTGTTTGTGGATTTCTCCTTCACAGATTTTTCGAATCTTTTCTAAACCTGTGTAAGCTTCTGGCTTTCACAGCTTCCAGTTTCTGTGGTCTCAGTAATACAAGTGTACATAGCAGAGATCTCCTGAGACACAATATGTTTAAAATAAGAACTTTTGTATTTCTCAAAGAGCAAATCACCACATATTTTCAGTGATTTCTCACATCCTTGCTGGCATCCCAAGAGTTCCTGTGCTCTTCCTTAGCCTAAGAACCACAGGTTGAGTCCCACCCATGTAAATTGAAATTCCCATCGGTTTTAATACCAACACAGCCTTTATCTCCATGACTGTAATACATTGCCATTATCTGCTTATACTAGATGAATGCTTATGACTTTAGAGTATATCCTCTTTGCTCCCAAATTAGATTTTGGGACGGGAGGAAAATGTTGAGCGAGACATGACTTCCCAGGACCAAATTCTGTTGGCAATCTGAATGCGTAGTTGAGAGTGCCAACCTCTGCTGTACATGCAGACCATCAGTGCTCCGTTTGTAGAAAATATCACAAACACAGACGTTATCTAAATGTGTCCCAATTCCCATAAATAAGTCATTCTGATGCCAGAATCTCGTAAATGCTGGTTACGCTGCAAGTGCAGCTCACAAGTTCAGGCTGAGTGGAGGTAAAACTGTAAGGAGGTTGTCCTTTTGTCCTCTTGACTCTAGCAGCTGTTATCTCATGACACTGCTGTGTCAAAAAAACGACAGGCATAACGGGATGGTAAAATTACAGCAGCGGGATTACGTTTGAGCCTGTATCATGCACAGCACAGCAGCACGTTGAATGCAGCATCTCCAAACATACTTGGTGTCTTGGGCACTGTCCTCAGAATACCCTTTTTATCGAGGCGTAGGAGAGGGGTCTCTGGTGGATACCTGGGGCTTGTTGCCTCAGTATCTCTCAGAGGATTTTCCCTGACAGAAGTCAGAGGTTTAAGGTCCCATTTCCGCTTCCCTGACTCATTGCCTGGCACAGGGTGCCAAATCAAGAGGCCCTCTCTCAAAGGCATTTCTTTCTCTTAATCTTTTAAGTGATTAATTTTTACCTTTAAATATGAATAAATACACATTGGAGATCTGAATGTTTCATTCACAGTGGTAAATCAAAAGCAACTCAACCGAGGCCAGGAAGTGCCAAAGGAATATCCGACTCACGCCAGGAGGAAGAAAACCTATTTATTTACACTTTTTAAACAGGAAAAAATGCCTACAAAATCTTATTGCTCCCAGCACTATGCTTTAACCAGAAACACGTCTTGTCCGTTTTCCCCAATGACTGAACGTGAGAGAAGGTCAGCCATAAATCAGTGGGTCTCACTGCTCCTCATGAGCAGAGGGGGGAGCATTTGCCACCATTGTTCCCGACTTCATGGGTCTCAGGCACTGCGGTGTGCACTGTTTGGCCAGAATATGAAAAGAAACGAGTCTCACAGCCTCAGACAGAAAACTTTGGCTTTGAAGGAGGGTAGAAAAAGGGAACAAAAAGTGTTTAATGATATCTTGCGTGTCTCCTTGACAGGCATAGAAAGATAACCATAAAACTGTTTAAAACATGATCCCTCAACTGGGCTGCCTTGTTCTATGAATAAATCAACAATCTGTAGAAGCATGTTCAACAGCTTCCTGGAAGCAGAAGAGAACATTAAGTATTTTGTGCTTCATAAAGCAGCACCTCAACCAGTAAAATGGAAACTATTTTGGGCACTGGCTGGAGATGTCACTCAGTGTCACCAGAGTCATGCTGGCTGTCAAGCTGATCAAGCCCAAGTATCGGTATCATAGATTCACATATAAAACCACAAATTTGACATTGGTTTTGCCTTCTCTTTTGTGAAGATGTTCTCATTACTATTATATTCATTTAAATTAAATGTAAGGAATTTAAATGTACTGTTTAAACAGAAGTACCTGCTGTCATATAGCATGAGCAAAAGGGATGTCAATTTGTTAGCTCAGTAAATAAAAACTAAAATAAAATCATTTCCTTCCAGCTGGTCTCTACACTGTTAGCTGCTCAACACTGACAGTTTACACAGCAACACTTTATGGGATGCGTAGTTGTGTTTTGCCAGGGCAGTTTGCGCAAGTCACTCACGGGAAGAATTGCTGCACTCACTTGTCCTCGTATGGTCACACACAGCTTTTCTCTGACACCCATGCTAGCTGTGATTCCTCAGTTGCTTCCTTCCACAGATGAAATTTGCTTTCCTTCCTCAGTTTTGCCACATATTTGTAGTGGAAAGAGGCAAGACCAAACCCACTGACAATGCCTGCAGATGTGAGAAGGCGCGCGGTTGCGAGAGTGCTGTGAAGGGGCTGTGGGAGCACAATAGGTGAATAGCAGAGGAAAGAAGGTGTATGAACTCCAAAAGTCTCCTGGCATTTATAAAGACTTTCCGTAAGATTTACTGGGTCTGTAAGTGTGTAATGCACCAAAAAAGTGAACCTTGCCCCTTTTTTTCTTGTTCATTGAAGCTATAGCTCCTTGTCCATCAGACCTCCATGCGGAATTTAAAAAGTGGTGGGACGCTCTCACGCCCAAGCCCTGCTTAGTTAGCATATGAATACTCAACTAATTGTTGGAAGTAACAATTATGAGGACAATGGATAAAGGAGGAAACTGGAGACAGCAACTAATACCTGTGAATCAGAACTTAAACAGCTTTCTTTTAATTAATTAAAAATTAATTTTAATTAATTAAAGGAGCAGGCAGAATGCACATTGACTTGAAAATGTGGTCCAAAGACAATGCTGGTGCATGTAAATCCCTTTGCAGTGCCATTACTTACATGTAAGGTTTGATTTTTTTGTAAAAGTCTGTCATGAGTGAATGTTGCAAAGTGTCACAAGTTTTTTGGTGAGGAGGGAGAAAGGGAAGAGAAAAACATTTTAGGGTAATTGCAATTTCATGGAGGAGGCAGAAGTCCTGATTAAGTTATTAAGACATATGGACTTCAGATAGGGAGCAGAAAGTCATTGTAAGACACAGAACATTTCTAACCTTGCAAACAGTAATTGTGATTTCACATCTTGTAGCCAGCACTACATATTTTTCTGCATTAAAGAAAAAGAAATGGATGCTATGAAACCATTTCATTAAATTGTATTTATTGCAAAATGTAAGCAGAATTCTATAGCGATTTCTCAAGGAAGCGATCCATATGTATGCTCAACATGCTCATATGCAATTATTTCTTAAATAGGTTATATTGTGGTTCTCTGAAACAGTATTTAATGAAGCTAGTTAACATTATGACTCTAAATAACAGTCTCAAAAAACCTATATCTTCCATTTACATATATTAATAAGTATTAGGGGGCATAGTCATCTCTTTGCACACATCAGTAGTGTTGTTAGAGTCGTGCTGGCATAAAAAGGATAACGGTGAAGGTTATTCAGTAGTCAGCATAAATCAGTGAGTATTTATACAGTTAGATATTTCTCTTTAGAGAAATATAATGTCATTAAAAAGTATGTAATATCTAGCTTTCTCTCTCCATAAAGTTTATGGAGATACAAATAACTTCACATACTTCAGCTATAATATTGCTGATGATAGCACACAGTGCAATGACATTTTAGAATATTTTGTTCACTATCTTTAAATGGTATCATTAGTACAAAGTTAGAGAAAATATGAAAAGCCCTGACCATGCTGAGGTGAAAGTTTAACTCGCATTGACTTCTAAGTAATATCTAGATTGGTTCTTTCTAAAGGATATCAGAGAAGATGTTTTCTTCAAGGAGGAGTTGTATTAATCTTAAAAGAGAAAGCATGGTTGTGATGAAAAATGAAAGAAAGAGAGAGAAAGAAATGAAAAAAGAGAAAGAGATAGAAAGAAAACAAAAAACTGGGTGGAACATAAAGAAAATAGACATAATGTGAATATTTAGAAAGAAAACTGGGTGAAGTTTGGGGAGAATAAACCGTTAGTCCTACCAGTATACATATGTCAAGCCTTAAGCGAAGAATTAAAAATCAGGTAAGAAATTGCATTCAGATAAACTGCAAAGCACTTCTGTGCTTTGTTTGTGTCCTTTATATGCTACAGTGTTGATGGTGTTTGTATTCTGTTTAACCAATACTTATCATTTGAGGTCCAGGATAAGAAGAAAGTAAATAATTCATCAGTAATTAAAACAGTGGTTATCTTGTTGGAGGGGTGTGTGTCATCTACACTTCATGTGCCTGTTGAGCTTCTGGTTTTTATATTGTAAATTCATTGCTGTTTTGCAGATTTGGCGTACGGATACTATAGGCAACAGCGGAAATTGATTGAAGAGATTGATTGGTCATATACAGGTAAGCAAAACTGTCTATTGAAGAATTTATTTTGCTTTGATATTTTCACGTTCATCTTTGTAACTTCAAGAGCCTGTTACATTGGTATACCGCTTCCCATATGCCTAGACAATTGCTAAAGTAAAAATGTAGGAAATGAAGTCTGAAAAATTGCAGGAATGTTACAACAGGAGAGACTATTTTAATTTCTTCCATCTGTTACTTTTGGAAAGAGAAAGTTCTCACCCTTAAAGCCTTAAACCTGAGATAAGACTTACCTGATGAAGGCTGGGCCGATAAATTTTTACGTGCTCTTTTATCGTCTAAATATTACTGTTCTGGCAAGTTTGAAAAGCAGACAGAGAGGCTCAAACAAGGCACAGCCGATTCTGTGGGTAAGAACATACCCATATGCTGCATATGAACTTCTGCACTTTGCTTCTGAGCATCCTTTCCAGCTCCCACCCTGATTCTCCTGAAAAAAATCAGTCATTTGGGCTCTCTCATTTGCATAAGTAAGAAGGGTGTACCCTTAAATTCTGCACCTTTGCCTCATCACAAAAGGACTATGGGAAATTCACAATTTGCCTCCTAGATTCTTCTGTAAAAGTCAAGCCACTTTCAGTAATATTGAAAAGGTAATTTTGTCCTAAATGATAGGTTTATTTACCCAGAATTTAAGAAGTGACTTCCTGAGGATGTGCATGGACTCCTGCATTTTTAATGATTTAAGTTACTATTTCAAAAACCACCGATTTATGAAAAGTAAGGACTGTCAAATTTCAGCGTTTCATATATTTGGTTCAAAATACATTCCTGTAGTTAAAGAAAGTTACACCGTTCTTTTTCTTTCTCTCACTCTCTTTCTCATTTTTGAGACATTTTTTATCTTTCAGAGTAAAACATATCTAACAAGTTTTCAGTCTAGAGAGAATTGAAACAGGCTAGTCATAAACCCTTCAAAATGAGATTTATAATGAAAACCCCCACTTACACACATTGTGCGGCAAAATCCAAGCGTAAGATCAATCAATACAATATTTCATGTTCAAAACCCATCCATTTTTAAATATTGCAGTTAGGGGAGCTCAGGGATAAGCCTCCAGGATTACAGGTGACCAGAGGGCAATTTATGAGTCTTTTAAAGAATAGCGAATGGGTTTTGCATAGGATATCGGAGGGTAGAGCTCTTCCCGAGCCTGCACACAACACCCCTAGAGCTGTGCAGCTGCTGCCGCAGCCGCAGGTCACGTTTACTGGATGTTTTGGATGGCAAAACGGCACAGACTGTGCAAGCCAGAGGATGCAGACCTGCTGGTTCTCTCGCTTAACATGCAAGATGCTTTTGTGTAGTCGTCTCACTTCATGTGCCTTGCCCTAGTGACTGCCCTTGGCAAAGCCCATCTCCCCATGCAGACCTACACGGGCAGGTGCGTGTGGTGGATGGGGTGGCCAAATGCGAGAGGAGCCCCGTGCAGCACTGTGCACCCTGACCAGCAGCACCCTGCCCATGCAGCACTCTGCCCTGTAGCCTCCTGTCCCTGCAGCCTCCTGCCCTGCAGCCTCCTGTCCTTGCAGCCACCTGTCCCTGCAGCCTCCTGCCCTGCAGCCATCTGTCCCTGCAGCTTCCTGCCCTACAGCCTCCTGTCCCTGCAGCCTCCTTTCCCTGCAGCCTCCTGCCCCTGCAGCTTCCTGCCCTACAGCCTCCTTTCCCTGCAGCCTCCTTTCCCTGCAGCCTCCTGTCCCTGCAGCCTCCTGCCCCTGCAGCACTCTGCCCTGCAGCCTCCTGCCCTGCATCCTCCTGTCCCCGCATCCTCCTGTCCCTGCAGCACCCTGCCCCTGCATCCTCCTGTCCCCGGTCCTGCCACCTCCCCAGCCTCTCTGCCGCACAGGCTCAGCGTGGGCCCACACTCCAACATGGATTTTCAAAGCTTTTTTTGGGGGGGGGCTGTACATCAATCAGGTACTCCGTGTCTGGGGCTGCCCAACTGTATTGCAGGCGGTGTGGTCCGTGGTGCCTTCCTGAAATACCGGGTAATTGGTTCACAGCATGATGGGAGTACACAACTTCAGCTTTCACTTAAAAAAACACAGTCTTCCTGAATTTGAAGAAAAATTATAAATTTTGACATTGTGCATTGGAGGCACAGAAGTCTAGAGGCTGAGGAGTATTGATTTTGATCTAATTTATTTATAATCATGTATTTATTTATTTTAATCTCACCATTTTATTCCTGGGGCAAGCAATATCAAGTACCGCATGTATAACTACTGTACCTGGCTCAGACTTACAGCTTTGAGGCACAGAGCGACATGCACGTTTCTGAATAGATGACCTGTGCTTTGTCAGTTCATCCGTTCCTCAGATACCAGTTACATGCTTCTGTCTTACAACCCGCTTACTGAAAGTCCTGAAAAATTAGCCTCTGTGTACCAGTGGAGTGTTATGAATGGGCCTTGGGATCCTGCAAGCGTGAGGTTTAATCCACCATAACTAAGGAAAATCTAACTGGCTTGGTAAACTCATCTAGGTTTGAGCAGATGTAATTCCATATATAAAATAAGAAATTTCGGATACATTAGCCACAGCGGGTCAATACACTCCTTTACTGGGATGGTGCTGTGACATGAAAGTAAAATGGATATAGTAAAATGGATATGAGTAAAATTCATAACTTGAATCTTACCTGCCGAAATCGTGCAATTTCTGAAGGTGAAGTTTCATAATAAAGCAGTTTCGCATACTGTAATTTATGTGACTCATCATCGGATTTTAACTGTCGGGTAAGCATCTAATGAAAGCATAAATGTTACTGGAAACATTTTGTAGTACTTCTAAGGGCTCTGCTTTAAGCCATAGACAAATCCTGCATGTGCAAGCATGAATTCAGGTTTTTTGTGTCCTGACTTTGCATATATTTGCGTAAAAAAATACAGTGTTAAAGAAGTGGAAAGTGCAAGTGCACATTACAGTTGCATCCATTTTTTTTCAGAAATAAGGGGTACTTGAAGCTAGTTAATTAGTAAAATGACTTCATTTTAGCAACCTTTCATTGTTTTTTTCATTAAAACATTGTCAAAAATAAAAATTTTATAACTACATGAATATTTTCAAATTATGTCATATACCAAAAGTGAATCCAACCATTTTTGTTGTAGAAAAAACAAGTCTACTGAGAAGGTTCATTTCCTCAAATGAGTTACATACTAACTGATGAGCAAAGATCATTTAGACATTATTTAGCTGCGCCACTAAGGTTAGGCAATGTCATGTTATTTCAAACGATAGAGTGAGTAATATGAGCTTCAATTATTGCTCTGTCATACAGGTGAAAGATTAATTTTTGTTGATGCTTTGTTTATCTGCATTGTTTTTGGCAGAAGGAATGATATAATGTTGTTTTCCAGGGTTTTTTTTTAACACAACTGGTTAATAGTAGTCTGTGAAAACTCCAAGTCTGGATGTTCACATGTAGAATTATCAAATGACACCACAACAAGATTTGTATTTTTTTTCCAGTGAAATTTCATTCTGTTGGGTTCTTACTCTTGGGATTTGGGTTCCTGTTCACAACAAACAACAGCAAGAAATTCTAAACAGCCTTCCAGGAATTACAAAAGCTGAGGGTTTTTAAAAATTGAATTTACTATGTAAATGAATAGCACAGCCAGTTCAGTGTGCTTTGTCTCATCATTCCGGGCAATGAAGTTCAGTTTGTGCTGCCATTCATGATGTGATACACTGATACGCAGTTGACTTATAAATACTGGCAACTCTGGTCCTGAGCAAAGGGTGATTTTAGAATAAACTCTTGAGTCTCAGTATTCGAAAACCAATTTTGTTGTTTGCAAGTAGAATGTGAATCATATTTCCCTTTTCTCTGGGGGGAAGATTCATGAATCATAAAATCACAGGCTAATTTAGGTTTGAAGGGGCCCTTGGAGATTGCCTGGGCCAACCCACTGCTCAAAGCAGAGCGAACTTCAAAGCTGAAGCAGGTTGTTCAGACCTTGTCCAACAGAGTTTTGAAAATCTCCAAGGAGGGAGACACTGCAGCCTAGGCAGTGTGTTCCACCGTCATTTTGAAGAATTTTTTTCATTTGCCCAACTGCAATTTCTCTTATTCCAACTTAGAACCGTCACCTCCTGCCCTTTCCCTGTGCACTGCTCTGTAGATTGCCTTTACGTAGCAGTAGACTTCAGCTGGGTCCTCCTCTCTTCTTCAGCCTCAGCAGACTCAGGTAGCTCAGCCTCTTGCTCGTATGTGAAGTTCTCCAGCCCCCTGATCGTCTCAGTGGCCCTTAGGTTGTTGATATCCATCTCATACTGGGTTGGGGAGGAGGTCAAAAGTGGACTCTACGTTCTTGATGTCACCTCACTTGTGTGCAGCAGAGGGAGACAGTCACTTCCCTTGCCCTGCTGGCTGCACTCTTGCTGATTGTAGCCCTGTACCTTCTTGGTCTTCCTGGCTGCAAGGGCACACTGCTGACACACACAACTCGTTGTCTATCAGGATAATTAATTATCAGCATTTCAGATAATTTTTAATACCTGGTGTATCTCAGTAGTAAAACTTGGCCGCACATTGATGATGCTCTTCTGGCCCTTGGATCAATACGTTCCACAGTAACGACGGTTAAACGTAATGGTTTGTTGGGTTTGCCCCCATGTTGAACATTGAACTAATCTTGTTAAGCTTAAAATTGTTACCATTCTATGTCTGCTTCAGCACCCCCTGGAGATATCCCTGTAGTTTATCATTCCCCGTTACTATCGCTACACAGACAAACCCTTAGTTGTCAGCTGAAAGGCTGTTTTTGCCATGCCAGGTCCTGGAAATTTGCACTGATGGCTTCAAATGTTGATGCCTCTAGTTTGGCTCAGAAATGAAAATGGCCTTATTTTCAGCGGTACTGAGAAAATGTCATTCTCTTTCTTGCCCAAACAAGATCTAATGTTTTCATTTCAAATGTTATTTTATCATCTTTGAGTACTGAGGAGATTCAACTGCAAAGTCACTGATTATAAAGTTTCTGGGAAAGTAGGTTGTTGCTTATATCCACAGTAATTTGCAGGAGTGTTTTGCTTTTTGCTCAGCCTGAAAAGTGAGCAAGGATGTTCAGTGTCTCATCTGTGACTCAAGAAAAAGATTTTGACATTGGTAGCTAATTGTACTCATTTTGTGAAATGTCTCCTGCTTGTATTACCCCACAATTTGACCCTGGTAAACTGGAAAGTTTCAGGCTCTCCCCCCTCATCCTCACCCTGTCTCCCTATTCAGCAGCCATCTGCTGGGCGGATGGACAGGCATACAGGCGTTGCTTTCTGCCCTGCAGCTGCAGTGGAGAAGAAGCTGTGCCAAAGAGTGCTTGTGTGAGTGTGGGCACCTGTGCGCGCTCCTTATGAGACAGCTCCTGGAGCAGGACAAAGGGAGCTAGAGTGTAGAGGCGTAGGGTCTGGGTCCTATCCGTTGCAGGCCAGGGTGGAGTATGATGGAGGAGCCCTTTCATGAGCCACATCCTGAGAATCAGGCTGTGTGGGAGAGCTGGAGGCACCATCAGGAGCCTGAGGGAGGTGGAATCCAGGAGCTGCTTGCTGAACTGACTGATTTAATAGCCAGTTCTGCCAGACCAAGCTGAAATGTCTCCAAGAGAGCCCTGGCCAAAAGCTGATGAAACCTCCTGCCTTCACTGGATGGATGAAACCGTGCTCTGGGGAGATGATGCATACCAAATTAAGTTCAAATTTTTTCTTGCTGGCTAACTACCATGGCAGTATCAGCATAACTTTGTGAGAAGATCTGGTCTTTTTATCGCCTCCTGTGAAATAAATCACTTTGTGTTTTATATTCACCAAGTATAATCATGACTGATGTGCTGTATCTGTTGTGGGTAATAAAGAAAAGCCTCTACTCTTGGGCCCTGTGTGTTCCTTCTCTAAAGGATGCAGCATAAGGAATCAAAATAACCTGCATTCTTTTATTAACTCATAAAAAAATAGCTCTGCAGAGGGTCTTTTCTTTTTTAGTAGGCCTTATGCTTCAGGGGCTGTCATACCTTTTCTTGCATGATAGCTCATTGCATGTATTTACAACCCTCAGATCACCCGGTCACTCATGGTTCCAGTGTTTTTTCATCAAATTTACAGGCTCATTAATTAAAAAGCCTATGACATGATTATGGTTTTGGGAAGGCTGATGATTCAGCAACAGAAATTACAGTGTTGTGCATCTGTTCACATGAAAGAGACAAGGTGTCCTCAAGCGGGAAGCTACATGCTGGCAATGCTGGCCCTAGAGAAATCCCTTTTAAGATATCTGAGTGTACTGAATCAACAACACAAAGTGTGTTATTCAACACAAGATATCTATTCAGTGTATTTGTGATCAGACATTTGAATTCATATGAAGTGATATGATTCTGAAGAGTGTTTCAAACATCCTTTCTTTTCGATCAGGAGAGCTGATCTTTAAGCAGTAGAAGGCTACTAGCAGCAAAGTGCAATTTGTTTAACTTTGATTCAGTCGATATTTGCTGGATAATCTGCATGCAAAACTGTTACAAGGGTGTTTTTTGGAGGGGAGGTAAGAGGATTGGACCCCATATTCAAGGACCTTTCAAAGTCAGATGCTTGTAGGACAGGTAGGAAGAACCATGTGTTGGTATTCATATTTGGCTCCCCACTGGCAAAACTATAGCATTTTTCTGTCAAACAAGATTTAAGTGATCTGTTTGCCAGAGTTTCCTGATAAGGAACTCTGATAAGACCTGTTCCATGCCTCATTTCACTGCTTAAATGCTATAAGCAAAGGAAACAGCTGGGTCATTTTCAGAAACTGCACAGCGTCTCATTCTGAGCATCAACTAGATCACAGGAGGGTTGGTTTCAGAAGTGTAGAAATCAAAGCGTGAGGTATTTGCATAGTGTGCCACTGTTGTTTTGATAAGGTCTGGCCAGGGGTCAGAAAGATGTAGAGCCTACCCATTAAGTAAATGAGTTTGGAAATTAAAAGCTTTTTTTAGGAATGCTGTCTTTGGGAATACAGCAAGTAAAATGAAAGAAGCAGATTGTGGCTATCTCACAGTAGACTACAGCCTCTGGTTAAGCCTCTTTGCCCTTCAAAATGGTCATAAAAGTATCCTCATGTAGATACTAGTGAGTGATTTCTCATTTACAAGTGCATTCAGTCTCTGCTGCAGTGGGAAGGATATGTTCTTGAGGACTACTTGCTTACAAAAAGCACAGGTGATTACTTTGAGATCATCATCACCTCCATGTCAATATGATTTATGGGTTAGTGAAGTATAGAGCCCAGCAAATAATTCTCCCATTGCTTATGTTTACAGAAGGCCTTGCTTTACTCCCCTGTTACAGCCTAGTTGTTTAGGGTTTTCTTACGAAAATTTTTACTCAAGGGCTATTCTGCTATTTTTATAACAGCTTTGGGTTTTTTTTCCTAGTGTATTCAAAACCCATTCATCTCAGTATGCACAGTTTGCTGATGTACTGGAATAAGGACAGTAACTAATTCTGTGCAATGTACTCACAACTTTGAAGCCGTTCACGACCTTGCTGTAACTCATTAATTCAACAGAAAACAAACCCTTCTAGATAGTTTTTCCATGGGTCAATAAGGGTTAAAGCAGTCCTGCAAAAGGCACGGTTAGACAAGACTGCGTGGCCAGGAGCACAGAGAGAAGGAAGATGAAAGGTAAGAGGAAGAATCCTGAGAAGGAGGGGGCAGGAGGAGAGCAGCCTCCGTCTTTGACAGCTCTCCTGTAGGCTCAGGTGTCCCCAAAGCCACAACCAAGGCAAGCTCAGTGTGCTTGGTATTTTGCAAGTGCATCTGACTTAGTTAAGCAGAGCATAGAAGGGGCAGCACATACTATTTCAATTTCTAAATTTTGAATGCTAAGTTCCTGCAAGTTTCTGTAAATAAGCTTGAACCGTGTTTTCATGCTGTACTTTGGAATTTCATTTTCAAGTGTTACAATGTTACTTTTATCCCACAAAACAATAATTTTTCCAAAGCTTTTCAAATTGAGAAATGAAGGAAACCCATCAGCAGTTTTATTTTAGATGAATCAGCATTTGCTGAAAAAAAATCTAAGCCCCTGAAAAATCCTGACCTTGCTAAAATTAACTTCTAGAAACGGCGCTTCCAGTTCCATTGGTCTGCCCCTGCCATGTGTAAAGAATGTCACCTTCTCATTTCAGAGGTAAAAATAAACTTCTTATCTTCATCTGTGTGTTAGAGCCGGCCCAGTCTGTAGCTTGGTGGCTGGACCCCATGCTCTCTTGTGAAGCGTTAGCACGGCTGTTGCAGTTCATTCCACCACAAAGGGTAAATTAGCGAGGGGCAGAAATGATTTTTATTTGTACACAGAATAGTTTCTGTCAAGAGTTTCTGAGGGACGCTATGTGGCATTTATTTATACACAGTTGGCTTATACACAGTGTCGTGACTGGCACATTAGCACAGTTCTAAGAAACTGGAATCATACAGGATGGTTATGCAGCCTATTTGCAATGGGGAGATCCATTCTAGGAAGTTTTCCCAAAGAAGTCTGTGCCTTGTTTCTCTACCAGGCTAGCAAGCTTTCCACACCAGTTGAAAAGCTGATTACATCCCAAAGAAAGTATATTAACAGCTCCATGTCCAAGTGGCGAGCAGCGACAAGTGGTGTTTCTCAGGGGTTGGTACTGGGACCAGTACTATTTAACATCTTTGTTGGCGACATCAATAGCGGAATTGAGTGCACCCTCCACAAGTTTGCCAACAACACCAAGCTGTGTGGAGCGGTCAACACACTGGAGGGAAGGGATGCCATCCAGAGGGACCTGGACAGGCTCGAGAGGTGGGCCTGTGCAAAGCTCATGAAGTTCAACCAGGCCAGGTAGAAGGTCCTGCAGGTGGGCCGGGGCAATCCCAAGCACAAATACAGGCTGTGCGGAGAATGGTTTGAGGACAGCCCTGAGGGGAAGGAGTTGGGCTGCTGGCTGATGAGAAACTCAACATGAGCCAGCAATGTGCGCTCGCAGCCCAGAATGCCAACAGCATCCTGGGCTGCATCAAAGGAAGCGTGGCCGGCAGGGCGAGGGAGGGGATTCTGCCCCTCTACTCTGCTCTCATGACAGCACACCCGGAATATCGCATCTGGCTCTGGAGCCCTCAACATAAAAAGGACATGGACTTGTTGGAGCGGGTCCAGAGGAGGGCCAGAAAGATGATCAGAGGGCTGGAGCACCTCTCCTATGAAGACAGGCTGAGGCAGTTGGGGTTGTTCAGCCTGGAGAAGAGAAGGCTCTGAGGAGACCTTATAGCAGCCTTCCAGTATCTAAAGGGGCCCTACAAGAAAGCTGGAGAGGGACTTTTTACAAGGGCATTTAGTGATAGGACAAGAGGTAACAGTTTTAAACTGGAAGAGGGTAGATTTAGAATAGGTATTAGAAAGAAATTTTTCACTCTGAGGGTGGTGAGGTACTGGCACAGGTTGCCCAGGGAAGCTGTAGATGCCCCATCCCTGGAAGCATTCAAGGCCAGGTTGGATGGGGCTTTGAGCAACCTGGTCTAATGGGAGGTGTCTCTGCCAATGGCAGGGGGGTGGGAACTCGATGATCTTCAAGGTCCCTTCCAACCTAAACCATTCTATGATTCTATATGGTTCCAAATTAAGGCTTTGTGCCCCTGTACTTGTCCTTGAATTTCACAGCCTTTCTTCCCTTTGCATTTTTTCAATTGTGGTGCATATGAAACCACTCTTACACATTCAAAGTCATCCTTTCCTGTGGTGAAGGTCCTGCTGAAAGCTGTCAAAGTCTACAACTGCTAATTTGCCGCAGTCCACGGGAAAGTGGCTGTGGCACTGTACATCCCCTAGATTTATCAGCTGAACTGTTCCCTCCATTATTTCGTTGCCAGAATCACAGAAGTTCAGTTCTGAGCATTTCTTTCAGGTGCACAAAGTCCTTTTTGTGAAAAGCCAGGTCAGGGCATCTAGCCGCATACATATTTAGCTAGTTCTTGCTATGCTTCAACATTTGTGCTTGCAACAAACTCCATATTCATCCTGTGGCAGCCTCTTTCTTCCAAGAGTCTTCCAAGAGCTTTCTTTATGAGAAATTAAACTATGGCTTGATCTGATATTGCCTGGCGTTGATCCTATTTTAGGAGCCACAGAAACAATTGGCTGTCTTCTTCCATTATTTATCATAGATGCTGCCTTTAAGAGCTATGCTGTTTTCCCTCTGAATGTGGTGTTTCTCTGTCAGTGCCTTCTCTGTCAGGGAGCTTTATGTGATGAAAACTGTGTTAACCAGAGACATTTTAAAAAGGCAGTTAAGAAAACGAAGATGTTAAAAATGGAAAAGAGAGGGACAATGGGTTGAACGCTAGAAAAGAGAAAGAAGAATCATTTACATGTAAGGACTTGGAAATTTGTTTTCAAACTTCTGGTATTTCCCTAGCTGTGTAAGGAGTCAATTCAGGGCTTGGGTGCATGGTCATAGACCAACAACAATTATTTTTACTGAGTTAATGGCAAAAACAAGCACACGACAACAAAAAGCCCACCTTTCATTACCCTGCCTGAGTAACTGAAAGAGAAAAATTGAAAAAAAAAAAGTACTGTTGCTGGAGTATTTAGGAATACTGGGTCAATGGTTCATAAATTCTTTTCTCCTGTTTCAGAACAGAGTGGATATTCTGCCTGCTTGTGCAAGTTCTGACCACTTTGCATACACGCAGCACAGTATGATCAATCTCCTTTTTTTAAACTATTTTTTCTGTCAGTTTTCAGGAAAGCAAATATTTATGGTTGGAGTGCTAGTCAGTGAAAAATTACAGGCAAGGATTTTTTATTATTATTCAAAGGCATGCTCGTGAAAGCTAGCTTTACAGTAGGGTTGTGAGATGTGTGAACAGAGCATTCCGAACATTACCTTTTTAATCGGTATTTTACCTGCTTTCAGGGTATCCTCAGGTAAGGTAAGGGTATTCTCAGATCGAAGGCAACCAGCACAAACAGGCAATAGACAATATGTAACATGTTTTCTTGGGGAGGGGGCACATACTTTAAATAATGCAACCATGTGTTTACTTCAGCTGTAAGTACCTGCTTCAAACAGATTCAGTACGTTACTGTAACTAGTCTTTACCAACACATTTAACCACCAAGAAGAGCTCTCTACACCTGCCAGTCTTGATGTGACCATACCACGTTTATCTGATCAAAATGAGATTAATACTCGTTCTCTTCTGCATAAAAGGAACTGATGATAATCTCTTGCAGTGGCTTGATCACACATCTGAAGTTCCCTTTGAAATAATTTGCTTTGTCTAGAGAAGCTTTGGAGCATGTGCTGAAAAGAGCTTTTCTGGATGACTTCCCATGTCTTCTCTCTCCATCCCTTTCTCTAGAACAATCTCCCGACCCTTTCCATTTGACACCTTTTGTCATATGAGCTTATTTCCTCTCTTCTGATGCAGCCATGACTTGTTTCCCTTTTGCATTATAAAATTATTCTTTTCCCCACCATCAAATAATTGCATAGTGTTTTGTTGCCTACTTCTCCCTGACATTCATTAACGGCTGCACGAAGTAATTGTCAGTTTGCCACTTTATCTCCCGTGTTTCCAGGAGAAACTCTTTCTCCTCCCAAGTAACTAATGGAGAAAGAGCCGGCTGAGTGTTTCTTTGAATATCTCGCAGTCTCTCCCAGCTGCCTTTTCCTAAATGTCAGGGACACTCTCCAGCGTGGTTACCATGGTGCGTTTTGCTGGCATGCCCTCAGGGGCTCACAAACGCCAGCACACCCACTGCACGTTTTACAGGAACATACGATGAGGGAAGGCACTTACCTGCTCTATCACAGTTAAATAGAACATAACGAAAGGGATTTTTTGGTGCGTATTCTGGATAAGAGTGGCCCCAGTTTGGTGCCGTCAAAACCATCAATCAATTAAGAATATTCTCTTTGTCCCTCCATTTGTGAGAGTGTTGGTGTGTCTATAGATGTGTTACAAGTTACATATACAAATGTGCTGGTGAGCTTGGCAACTCAACAGGTCAGTACATAAATGTAAATGCTGATGAAGAATAGTGAGATTTACACTGTGCTGTATTCATTAACTACCTTCTAGAAAAAGATTTGAAGGTGTTTTCTATTTCCTTATAATTTATTATTCAATCTGAAACATTGTTATTAGGAGAAAAAGCTTTTCTTTGATACGGTTTCCTGGTGTGAAAGTCAATACAAATAAAGTACATCCTGCATCCAGCTGTCGGAAAACATTATTTTTCAAACCTCAGGTTTATACCTAGCAACCTGTAGATAGATTTGTAGCTGAAATAAAAAAATCCTTTTTAAAATGCCAACAGATTAAAAAAAACACTTTGAAGTCCCACACTACTGAGTTATATTGTTGACTCTAAAATATATCATTCACTTCATGAACAGATTTCAAACATAAACATGAATAAATGCCTTTGTTCCAAATAATAATCTGCCAGTAAGTTCTGTTCCAGTCACTTGTTTCAGGTTAAGTTGGTCATATTCTCCTCAACAAATGGTTAGGTAGACTGGAAACACGTTACATCGGATTCAGTGATCACACAGAGAAGAGCTCTGAACTACCATGTACTTTGGTCCGTCTCCTTGATAAATGTTTCACGTAAACAAAATATTCTTCTCCCAGTTGCTCAGCTTTAGCCCTTGTGAATGACAGCAGGATTTTCCAGTGTGATTAAGTTCCTTTCACTGAACTGTTCAGGTTTTTCTTATTGGGACCCAGTGTGGACTCCCCAGGTCCAGCACTGTGCTGTTACAGGTGATCATACTATTGAACTCTTGCACAAAATTAATCGAACTGTTTTAAAAGTAGTTGAGATATTTTGCTTCATAGTTCCACTGAAAGTCTATCTCAGAAATTCCCTCTTGACCTTTAAACCTTATTGAGATTTCCAAGCTGTATTAGCGGACCATTGAGGTCATCTGGTTCTTCTGATAGAATGGTTGGTTTGTTTGTTTTTTGGATAGTTCTTTTCTATTGCCAATATTTACCTGCACTGATATCCCTCTCCTGTCAGTTTTTTAAATTAAACCAAGATAGTCTAGTCTCTTGTCCCCTTTTGATCACTGCACTAGCTTTTTCTGCTCACCCATGCTTCAGCTAAAATTCTTTTGTCTTCAGCATGGGTGACCAGCATCTCATGCACTTAACGCAGATGAACTGTCCCCAGGACTTTGTGCAGACATTAATACTTTCCTATCCTTACTGGGAGTTGCTCGATTAGAGCTTCAGAACACACTTGCCTTTCCACCATACTGTCTGTTTACAGTCCTCTGAGACTGTCAGACATGGTCTGATTCTCCTCCTCCCCCATGTTTTTCATATGGTGAGATACTCATCAGTAACAGAAACTCCCACTAGTAGTCTCTAAATGTATGATTTTGCAAATTATTGTTATATTTCATGCCATTTTTACTACTTCAGTTCTCAAGGTCAGCTGTTTTTCCCATATGCTATACTGGACCTCCCTGTAATGGCATGTTTTCACACGTCATGTCATCAGTAGGTGGAATTAGCAGAACTGAGAAACTCCAGTTTCCTGCAGCCTAGTACCTCCCGTTTACTGCTGCTTACTATTTTTCGCCCTCTATTGTGTTTACTAAACAAGTGAAAGTACTGATTTGTTAGATCCTTTGTAACAATTTTGGGTATTTACTGATGTATTCAGCACAATTACACAACTTCAGTTTTTCAAAGACTTCCAGTCCTTCCTTCCTTCCTTCCTTCCTTCCTTCCTTCCTTCCTTCCTTCCTTCCTCCCTTCCTCCCTTCCTCCCTTCCTCCCTTCCTCCCTCGCTCCCTCCCTCCCT